>JAFMSR010000006.1:48730436-48843842 GCA_022818135.1 Saxidomus purpurata
ATTATAACAGTTGTTAAAGAGGCACTCCCTACATCTAGCAGATTAAATTCTCGAAGCATAGATTATGTGTTCAATGAACGTAAAATGATAAATAAATACAATTTCAAAGAAGAACCTATGGAGAAAAAATGCTTCATTTTACCACAATTAATATATATAGAGGCTTTCTGTAATAAATAATTATACAACAACAACTCTACATAGATTATTGAATGGTTTACGATACTGCAGTATATTTTAAACCGCTGATTTTATCGATAATGACTGGGAATGCATAGCTGAAACTTTTAGGTTAAGTTATAATACTTCCAAAGATTCTATTATTTATGTTTTGGAGGTTATTTAGTTTGGCATCAGTTATAGGGTATGTCACTTTAAAAACGAGTGAACAGTATCCATGTAAGTTCCCTTTCAAGATGACAATAACTTATAATGTTCCGTGTACATGTATTTAGTATGATAACAATACTGTGTAAGCAATATACGTGTTTGCTCTGGTGCTGTGCATGACACATCCTTGTTTTATGGGGAAGTACTTTAAAAACAATTGAAAAATTGTCCATGCATATGGAAGCTACAAAGTGGACACGAAATACTGCTATATAGCACTACTAAATATGTAAGAGGTATTTCACCTTAAGTGTGACTGGAACACAAAATGTACGAAAACTGGTCCACATAATCAGAAGCTGCAGTACGGACACAAAGTATTGCTATACAGTGTGTGTATGAAGTTTGAAATGTGTGAAGTTATTTGAAAATTGCTTCGTCGTGAAGAAGTTACAGCCCTGAAAGGAAATTGCGGACGGACTGAGGGACGGACGAAAATCCACTAACGTATAGTACGCAAACCGGCCTTTGACCTGTAGGGGACTAACAAGTTTGTGGAAATAGTGAAAACTATAACAGACAAATGGTAGACTGCGTATGTACTATTATCATAATTATCTACAATATTTTAAGGATAATGTCGGATTTTATATTGATAATTCATCAAAATATCATTTGGATGTTTTGAAATTTGATATACATTTGTATTACTCAAAGGTTGTTCCTCCAATCAACTGTAAAGACTTCAAACCAACAAACGAATCTGACTGTAGCAATGTGTGTGAATGGAAAAGGGGGGAATGGTTGGAGGTACTTATACACGTTTCTGTAGACTGAAAATTTGTAAAATATTCCAAAGTAAATACATAGATTATACTTATTACGATGTACTTTTAAAACTGACAAGAATTATTTCATGAAGCGATGGTAAAATAATTATTCGTGTAATGTTTCTTCTTTGTGTGAGTTGTTCCACAGTCTTATTTAGTACTTAGATAAACGTACTTTTATATAATGTAATAAATTATACAGTAATGCGAGTTTTTATATCCATATTGGTGTTAATATTTTTTTCAAACAGTTAATGATGGTTAGTAATCATGATTAGATGTAGTTTTCTGCAGCACTGATGTCATATATGTGACCTGCAACATGACTTTGTTATCTATAACAGTGCAGTATATGTGACCTGCAGCATGACTTTGTTATCTGTTACAGTGCAGTAGAACATGTGGCGAGGGCTATCGGTATCGTGATGCCACATGTTCTCAACGTTACGTAATCGGATCTGAATTGGACAGCAAGTTTTGTGATAAAAACGACCGACCTGTTGATATGCAAAGATGCAATCTTGGGCCTTGTTATGGTATTCAAAATTACTCATTTGTAGACATTAACCATTAATTATTATACACCCCCTTCCCCCGAAAACAAAGTGTAAGGGGTGGGGTATACTGGATTCAGCTTGTTTGTCCGTCCGTCCACGCAGGGGCTTCCGTCCGTCCGTCCGTCCGTCTGTCTGTAGACGGAATCTTGCGGACACTGAATCTCCAAAACCCCTGATCATAATTTAATGATTCTTCACAGAAGTGATAAGTAAAAGGTCTAGTTGTGCATGGTCTACGTTTTGGGTCACTAGGTCAAAGGTCAAGGTCATAGGGACTCGATATAGTAAAATCTTGTGGACACTAAATCTCCAAAACCCCTGGTCAAAATTTAATGATACTTCACAGAAGTGGTGAGTGCCATGTGTAGTTGTGCGCGGTCTTTGTTTCGGGTCTCTAGGTCAAAGGTCAAGTTCACAGAGGCTGGAGATAGTAAAATCTTGTGGACACTAAATCTCCAAAACCCCTGGTAAAAATTTACAGAAGCCTAGTTGTACATGGTCCATGTTTCGGATCACTTTGTCAAAGGTCATGGTCACAGGGGCTCGAGATAGTAAAATTTTGTGGATGCTAAATCTTCAAAACCCCTTGTCAGAATTTATGATACTTCACAGAACTGATAAGTAACATGCCTAGCTCCATCTTATAGCGACTTTACAAAGGAAATAAACGTTCGTCTCAGTAGAAACATCTTTACTATAAGTAAATAGTAATGTAACATAGACAGGAAAATCAGACGTTGAGATTCATTGCAGAGAACTAAGCGCTTATAAATTTATTTGAACCGCGAGTCTTCGTTAACAAAACACTCTGCAGCATCAAAAGCATGTGTAAGAAACGTGTAGAAAATCTGATAATAAAACGAACATAAACGTCATAAGAAAAAAGGAAAACAGAAGATAGTTGTTACAGGTCAGAAACCGGCTGCAACTCTTAATGATATTTCAATCATAATTCAACACATTGATGAAAATGAACACTTAATTTTTTTACTTTAAGATATATTTAACTTTAAGAATATACATTATTATATTCAGTTCTTGACGGAACTTGCGTAGACAGCAACCCAGGCTGTAGAAAGTATTATGAATATGAAGTGTCTGCTTGTGATGGCTCATACAAGGGTTGGATGATAACAAACTGTCACAAAACCTGTGGAATTTGTGGTAGGTATCACCTATGATAATGTAAAACCGTCCCAAAACCTGTGGAATTTATGGGAAGTATCGCCTATGATAAATCATTAATTTAGCAAGCATATGCAGTGGAAAATGATTACGTATTATACAATCTGCATTAATGATACATGTACTAGTACAAGTAGTTGGAACGGCAATGCAAAAATCTTTAGGATGAAAAACTGTCTAAATTTTAACAGCGTTGGTGATAGTTCTTTTTATTGATACAGTTAGTCAAAATATTCTCAAAATGTTTAAATATTTGGGTTAAGTCAGTATAACCTGCTAGACCTTGAAGTTTATTAGAATCGTATTTACTACATTATTACATTTATATATGAGTAGGAAATGTTGTGTTATAGTAAGTAATTAATATAAGTAAATTTTTAAAATTGTTGATTTGTACCATTGTCATTCAGCTAATGGCTCATGTGTGGATGAACCTGACTGTAAGAAAGTGGATCCAACTGTGGATGCATGCCGAAATTCGAACCATAATGGATGGATGAAAGAACATTGTCCCCAAAAGTGCAACTTTTGTCAAGGTTTGTGTTTATTTACATAAAACAATTATAAGACTTGATGATAGTGAGGGACATTCAAATCAAGCTTCATATTACAGCAGTACCTTTTCGGAGGTCTGCATGTATGCCCAAACGACTGAATGAGCTGTGGAATCAAAGACTATGTGATAGATTTAATGGATTCACATGTGTCCTCTGTTATCAATATCATTTGATGAACGGTTCCAGTGTTAACAATCATATTAAAATTAATTCGCCGGATTATCGTATAACGGCACTGGCACATCACGCGTCCAATGGTTAACCTGGTTTGCACAAACGAACATCTGGGTTTGTTTGTGATACTGTTTGTGAGCAGATGACCTAGCCATGAAACGAAAATAATCTCTTAACAATAGGCATCGGTAGGCTTTAAAAGTTGTCCTAATACTGGAACGATCCAAAACAATATATGTTACCTGTGGAATAAACAGTTTGCAAGTGATTAAAGAACGTTGCCCGTAATGTTTTTGAATAGTAGATTTTTTTACGTCTGATGTGGATGCCGGATTTTAAAGTGTTTTGTACCTTAATATCAATATGTCATAAAACAACATCTAACGCACTTCCTGTATTTTTCCTTCTCTATTTAATTATTGACCACTCCAATATCTACCAGCTCATTTTTAGCTATCAATGCACGAAAGCTTTCATGTCTTGCATTTATGAAGACATTGGTAGACATTATCGAGTGATACAGTGTGATACGAATTTCATATGTTCATATCTTTATTTTAAGAGTGGGTTTCCCAAGTAAGAGCATCAAGGCAATAACCCATGTCAAGTCTACGGATGTTTTAAAGTTAAATAAATATTATCTGCAAAATAATTTGTAACATTCGATCAATTTGAAATTCATGTAACTGAAGTATCTACCCACTGTCTTCATAAATGCAAGGCATGTCAAATACTTGGGTGCTGATCTTGACCAAAGTCTATCAGGTGAGTCCATAGCCAATCAGGTTATTAAGAAGGCCAATGCAAAACTTAAGTTTTTATTTAGAAAAGTAAGTTTTTAAATAGGTATACTAAACAGCTATTAGTTTCTTCATTAATACACTGTCACTTTGATTATGCTTGTGCCTCCTGGTATTTGGAGTTGAGCAAAAACCTAAAAAAAAAACCCCAGCCCAAAAAAAAAAAAAAAAAAAAATTTTTTTTTAATCGTCCTCATACTCATATTGGGAGGACCCACTTCGAGGAAGTTCACTGGTTACCTGTTCACTTGAGGGTGGACTTCCTTATCCTTGGCCAGGTTCATAAGATACACTGTAATAGTGCACCCAGATATTTGAATGAGCACTTTAAATTAGCAAATGAGGTACACTCTTATTCAACTCGTTTCAGTGACGTTACAGTTCCATTCCCAAGGTTAAGGGTTTTGGGAAAAAATCATTCGCTTACAATGGCTGTCAGGTGTGGAACAGGTCACCATCACATTTGAGATGTATTAGTAATCATAGGCATTTTAAAAAATCTGTGAAGGGACATTGTATGCAATTAGTATCAATCTAGTCATTTTATTTCGTCATTATTTTTTTTCAATGTAATGTTTTCTTTCCAGTGTATTGAGTTTTAGTATATCCTATTTCAATGTCAGGCAATTTTCTCTGATATTATATTAATATTCATGCAATCATGTGCTAGGTAACTGTAATTCAATATGTGCAATAACTGATTAACTAATTTGCCTTTCCGATGTCATATGAACAATCCTAAGGACAACAATGCAAATAAGAGAGCTTTATTGCTCTCTTTTTGTGTAATCCTTGGTATTGATTATATGTTATCTGCTCTGCATTTTGATGCTCACATGTACTATGCTGACATTGACTTTGTATTTGTTTTGTGACATATACTCTTATTTTACCAGAATAAAACTATACTATACTATGATACATATGGTGCACCGATAGCTAAAAATAAGCTGGCAGATATTGGAAGGGTTGGTGCTCTGCCTTCTGCAAAGGCATTGAGTACATACGTTTTTTGGTTCTCAAGGTTTGCTTTTTATATATTTATACACGAGCTTTTTGTGTTTTACATACCATGCCTTTTGTTTCCATTCCGTGTGTTAGAGATTCACCTAGCAGGGATTACTTTTATTTACACTGTCCTGTGACTTTGGAACATGGTGGGGGTAAGAGTGAGGTTGGGTGCGCACCATAAACCGGTTTAAGCTCCCCAGTGGTGTTTTTGCCACTGACCGTTCCAAGGCGGTGCCCCACTGTGTTCCTTTTAATTGTTCGTTTTGTCCTCGTGTGTTTGCTTTGTATGATAGTGTGTGTTGGTAGTGTATATGTGTGTGTGTGTGTGTAGGTGTGTGTGTGTGTGTGTGTGTGTGTGTGTGTGTGTGTGTGTGTGTGTGTGTGTGTGTGTGTGTGTGTGTGTGTGTGTGTGTGTGTGTGTGTGTGTTGGTGGTGTGCACTTCTGGGTGCTGTGGAGTTCGTTTTGGGGAGGCTGGGTTTTTGGTACGTGGCATTCCCTGTTTGATATTATTTTTGTTTTTTTGGTAATTAATTCAAGAAGGGAAAAGGCAGGTGGTGCGTTAGAAGTTTCGTTTAGTATATTTAGTTAATTATTCATTTTTAAACAACGATGGTTATTGTTCTGTATCTATTACAAATGTAGCCTAATCACAACAGATTCAGTATTCAGTCATGACAGGACAACATCACGTTTTTTTCTGGAGGAAAATTTAAAACTCAAAACCATTTGTTTTATCATGCTAATGTTATTGCACTTCTAAAGTATAACTTAGCATAGAAACTATAACACAAAGTATATACATATACTTATGAACGTTTAGAGAAAAACTTTTAATTTGAAGTCGACTGCAAAACTTATGAATTCTTTGTAAATTTGAATATTATCTATGATATTTTGACTGGCATAGCGTGTACAGTCAATGCATGCTTATAGTTTAACTTCACATGAACATTCACATATATAGTAAGTGAAAGGTCAATATGTATAAAGAAAAATACTTTCTCACTTTTAGCAAATCGTCTAGAAAAAAATCATCAATGTAAAATAAAAAAATAATCCCTAAGTACTATCGATGACAGCACAGTCCTGTCAACTTGAGAGAAAGTGACAAGATACAAGGTGTTAGAAATAATGAAATTAGAGGATACAATAAATAGTTAGCATAGTAGCAAAGAAAGTCAAAGTTTTTTAAACATAAATATAGTATCAACTTTTTAGATGTTATGTAATGCAATAAATGTAAAATATATAAATAAAAGATGACATTTTTTTGGTCTTGATGTGTTTTGTATATATCATACATAATAAATGAAGAACAATCCGATATTCTCTAAAAGCCTGTTTTTGTTGTACATGTTTTTTTGCTGTCATGCATAGATCACATATAAATAAATGAAGAAACCATCCGATATTTCTAAACCATGTTCCAGCACGCATTGCTTCGTAATAAAATACTTCAATCTCCTACTGCGGAATAAAGACACCTTACTCTAATACAACCGAACATTTTCTACAGTTTTTTTGCCAGAATATTTGGACTTTATTAATGACAAAATTTGATCATTCATACTTTTGTTTGTTTTTACAGATTGTGCCGATTGCTCAAAGTACGATGTCAAGTTTTGTACAAACGACGAATACAGCAACTGGATGAGACAATACTGTCCTAAAACATGCAACTTTTGCTAAAATCATAGACGAGACTTTATATTCAGTAATACGGACTATGACGTCACTATGGCATCACTATTGGAACTGCTACAAAGTATTCAGAAAATGTGTTTTGTTTTTGTTTCATTATTTACTACATTCACAAGATTATGGTTTTGCCTTGTTGAGAAACGTCTCTTTGCTGCAAATATATCTTTAACAAAATGAACGTTGAGTTTTATTTCCGTGAGTACATGCATCTTACTAAACGGATTTTAATTCATAAATTGATTTGCGATTTGATAACTATGGTCAGTTAATCAAAAGTTTCATTTGTGCACTAATTATATTCTAATCATATAAACAAACAAACAAACACGTATTTGAACTGAGAACATCAGGGTATGTAAATGCCTAACAAAGTGCCAGCCTTTTCAAGCTAGTTGAGCATTAACTCAGCTGATTGTATTTAAAGTGTCATTAATATTATGTGTACATACAAACTGTATGGATAAAATTCTTTCAAAACATAACGGATATTGTTGTGAGTACATTTGAAAGTTAATAAATAAAACCTGAATTTTGTGCAGAACATAAGGGCCGCTACTGCATAACTCTTTCCCTTTTAGTGGCAAATGATATGCGAAAATCATGTTCAAATGATCTAAACAAACTGACCGTTGTAAGGACTCAATATTCAACAGTTTGAGGGAGAATAAAGTTAAAACTGAAACTTCACAGTGAAAGAAAGATATTTCCAGCAGTTTGTAGGGATTATGTTGTCGTCTTTCCGAATATAAGCAAAGGCGGTATAATCAGCTGAATTCTTCTGTATGTTATGAGATGAGTACGTTCGTCTACATAGAGGTAAATCTAGGCCTAAATTAACACAAAGATAACACAAAGATATTGTGTCTGTAATTTGACTTGCAAGTAAAACAAGGTTATGGATAAAACTTTGACCTGACATCTTCTTAATTTCAACTTTTCGATTGCGAAAAATCACCACATTCGAAAAATGAACAACTTGTTTCTGTAAATGTAATTAAGAGTGGAAAATATTTATGTTTTGACTGTAAATTTCCTTACTGCTCTGTTATTAAGAATGTAAAATCTGTCAAATCACAATTCTTATTGATTTGTGAAGAAAAAGCGTTGAGACAGATTATTTGTGGTCTATACAGCATTCAGAAATTTTAATATGAATATGAAAATGAAACACAAGAAAACGTGTGTATATATATATATATAACTAAAACCAAAATGTTACCAAATGTTCAGTTGAACAAGTATTCATCTCCGCGCGCAAACTTGCTTCCAAAGATGACGAACTTCACCACTGAAAATCCTTTCGTTTTATTTCATACTATAACCCTCTGGTGTAACACTGTTATAGTAAAATACATCTGTGTTCTCTCTCAAAGTGTGTTATGAAATGTTTAAGAATTATATCTTCTTGTAAGTTTTCTTCTTTAAAAAAGCGACAAAAGAAATGTTTTGTCAGCAACTCACAGTTAATTTCACCAGAAAGACATTTCTCTTAGATAAATAGATAGAGTGCAACTCTATGTAAACAATATCGTGATATTACAGGTATCTACCTCCCTTGATTTAAGGCGTATGAATAAAAAAGTAGTTCGCACGCGGAGTGTGGGATAACACAATGTGAGATAAGATTTTCCATCACTGCTAAAAAAAGAGATTTTTATGTCCGGTAAGTGAGAAAGATAGATTTATTTCTGCATAAAATGTGCAATTGCTTTGCAATACATAATTAAAACATACAATAAACAAATAACAAACATGTATGAATAATTATGGCCATATCAATTAACGTTATATGTAAAGGCTAACACAAAAAAGGAAATGGATAAACTCTTATTTCCATTGTGGTCCTTTGAATATACAATGTAGTCTTATATCATATATGACAATGGAAGCAATATTATAAAATCAGAGCGGAAACTTCCTGTGCTTGTGGACGAATAACCAACACATCGTATAACATTCCACTTTTTCTTTCAGTACAGCACTCGAAAACGTTAGGGAAAATCAAAACGTAAACTCACGTACCTTTGTGTCAACAATTTTGGTCGAATTTGCTGGTTCCTCCCCCGTGTAATTGCATTATGAATTGTTTCGTGTTCAATCATGACTTCGGAAATGCGACAAACAGATTTACTGACAGCAAAAATTGTGACAGATAAGGGAAATATCTTTCTATCATTTGTTTGCATGGCATACCATAGTTCAAATATGCATAATTGTCATTGCCCTGTTTATAATTAATTTCTTTAAGATGACGCAATGGCAGTACACAGACCGGCCTATTCGTATATCATAACAATTTTAAACAAGACATTTTGATCGATTTATTCAGTTTGTAATCTTAAAATAGAGTAATAGAATACGTAAAATTAAAAAATCGCACACTTTGCAAACACATGATTGTATTAAAGTTATATATGAGATACTTCTTGAGTGGTCATTATATTACTAGATACTACAGCTTGTTATTACAAAACAAAAGTGTCTGTTTTCATGTACTGGTTCACTTACGGATCTTGTCTTTTACATATTAGTCACTTTTTTTTATAAAAGTTAGGCACAATTTTCAAATCGTATCATGATAATACACTGTTGTATTACTGTTGACCATTTACAGTAGACACACGATGAAAACTATGTATTAATTAAATTGTTTGCAGGATCGTACATATACCGTCGACCTCGACGTACCGTGCATAACAGAAAATTATGTTTCACTGGAAACGGCAAATCCAAAGCAAGTTTTATGATTAATGTCGTATTGCACAGACTCGCACCGTATCGTCTGGAGTTCTGAGCACTTTGTTGACATGCTCGTAGTGACATTCTACCACCTTCGCCTATAAAATCTTGTCTATGGTTTCTTATCTTGCTCCATCTACGATACCATGTATGACCACTGTCGAAGATATAGATAAAATTTTCTTGAAAGAAAAAAAACCATATAAATGTTATTATGAAAACACTAAAATAAGTAACAGAGAAAGATTTAGAGCTGAATAAAGACTTTCATTATGATTATCCTAATACAATTTACAAAGGGCGTAACTATCAAATATACAAAATGTATGTGTTTTGTTTATGATTGGAAATTATTCTCTACATTAGTGCGTCTGATTTACATTACTAATTGTGTCTGATGATTTTGCGTTTGAAATCATTTGTTCATGGATTGTCCTGGTATTTAAAGAAAATCCTTTATGCTTTTTAAGCTAATGCTGCATGACCCAATTCTTTCACCTCAGATAATCGAAAATTTTACTTGATATGAAATGGTCGATTATGAGTAGACGCTTTCACCTTTCAATGTCATTTTCAAATCGTATGTTAAACATTTGTTTCCAGTTTGTTTTATGCACAGTAAAGCACGGACATAACTTAAGCTATAATCAGTATACAGATTCACCTTAAAGACAACTTGAACAGGAATGTGAGATATTCACCGCAGGGGTCCAGCCACCAGCCAAGTGTTTTCACAGCAGGGGTCAGTTAACAAGACTGGTCACTGGTAGACTAGCTTCTGTTTATCATATTCAGCTACTGTATAACTACCTTACATTGTGTAAAGATAATGTAGAAAATGGATGTTAGTTCTACATAAATTTAAAGACCTTTATAAGATATGATTATTTTATTTGATCAGTTACCTTTTAAGTATGTAATTTCCCAATCAAATTAAATTATATAATCAGTTACTAAAGTAAATACTTTCACTATAAACAAATGATCATTTCATTGATGTATGCAAAATAATTGAACAGTTATTATATCAAAAGTTTTGGATAATTATCAATTGATTTTCTATAGGAGCATCAGACTTCCGGTCAAGATAAAATGGTGGCCATGTTTTTTCACTCACTAGCGAAATAGATTAAAACAACGATTATAGTGACAAGAACGGACTATAAACATTTTAATACGTCGAGTGTAAATACATAATAAATGGTGTAGGCATATTACATGGAATAAAATTAACAAACAAACGATGTATAACACAAATAACAGGTTTGAAATTCTGGAAAACGAAATGAACAATGAAAATGGCGGGTCAACATTTCCCGAATCAAATTGGACGGATGTAGGGTCAAATAGAAAACGTACCCAGAACAATACTTATGGACAAAGTGGGCAAAATGAACAAAAGTGTATCAGCCAAAGTGAATACAATAAACTATCTATGGATGAGAAACTTACAGTTCTGTTTATTCACATGAACACAATAGGACAAAAGGTAGAAGATTGTTTAAATATACATGACAGGTACATAGCATAGAAACAAAAATGTCCGAACATGAACTCCGTATAAAGCTTCTTGAATATAAGTCCTTAGACATTGAGGCGAGAAGGAGGAGAAATAATCTCATATTTGGTGGTATTCCCGAAAGCAGAGATGAAAACTGTTTCAACGTCATTGCTGACTTGCTAAAAAAGAATCTCCAAATAGAACCATGTCCGCCTATGCCACGAGCACATAGACTTGGCAGGTTCAAACCAGGTTCAACACGTCCCATTATAGTGTACTTTATGGACACACGTGATACTGAGTTTGTCATTAGTCGCGCAAACAAGCTGCGAGAAACCAACTTCAACATAAATAGGGACTATCCCAAGGAAATTGTTGCAATCCGTAAATCACTTTGGCCCAACTACAATCAACTTAGGGCTACTTATCTAGATAGCAAAGTCAGCATAGTTTACCCGGCAAAGATAGTGAGAGATGGACGTGTAATCCATGATATGTTCCCTCAATGGAACCTCGTAATGCAAGGAAATCGCATTCCAATTAGTAAGCCGGTGTTTACAAACATTCCAAGCGATTTAACTGTCCCAACTCCACAATTATCCCATGGCAAAATGATGTCACTTGATCACAACGGTGACCATGCAGCTAAGTCCCGTGATTCTCCCGCGGAAGCTGTTTATTGTCAAGTCACTGGAAACCAAACAGTTGCTAAAACTGTCCAGGAACGTAGCAGGAAGGACCAAGTACCGCGTAGCAGGTCTAGACCCTCACGTGACCTAGGAAGGGAACATTCGTCGTCGCCGTTGAGTTCACGTGGGTCTCGCACTAGTGCCCCGATTTCTCCACGCACGCCAATGGTCAACCAGGCACCCCCATCAATCGCTGGAAAATCTAGTTACCGCCCATGGGCAACACAAAATCCAGACCCAGATGAAAATACTGGTGTCTCATCCCATTAGGACATTGGGGAGGAAGAAGTGAACCCCTATCTGAAACAAAAAACACTACATTTAGGATCTTTAAACGTGAATGGTTTAAAAAAAACGTTTAAATTATAGTGAAATTGTAAATTTTGTAAATACGTTTGATATTCTTTGTATTTCAGAGACACATCTTGACAGTACTGATTTAGTTGATATAAATAATTATACTTTTATCCCGAAACACCGAACACAGGCTTATAAACGCAAATCCGGAGGCATTGGTATATATGTTAGAGATTCATTTACGCCATTTGTCGATGTAATACCGAACGAATCTGAATATATACTTTGGATCTCAATTAAAAAAGAACTAACTAACTACGATGAAAATGTAATATTAGGATCGATATATTTGCCACCGGACAACTCTAGATTTTTTACTGCAGAAAACTTTGAACTTTTTGAAGACGAAATCGCGCAAAAATGTCAGAACAACAAATACTTCTACTTGGCCGGCAGTACAAACGGTCGCGTTGGCACGCTTCGAGATTTTATAAGAACTGATCAGCACATAAATAATATTTTTGATATTGACGAAGAAACGCAATCACAACTGGACAAATTTACACTACTTGAAAACTTATCTATTCCACTTGATTCTGCAGATAAAAGAACTAACACGCACGGTTTCCGCTTAATAGATATTTGCAAAAATAATAACATTTTTATACTTAACGGTCGAATGTATCAAGACAGACACGCTGGACACTTCACTTTTAGAGAAAGTTCAATAATTGACTATGTAATTGAAACTGCAGAATGTTATAATTTTATAAATGGTTTCGAGATCCTAGAAACAGATGCACTCTTTTCTGATGGAAAATTGTTATTCAAAACGACGAGAATACCGAAACTAAACAAATTAAACATAATCGCCCGCGTAAATGGAAAAATGATAAAGAAATAGATTTTAGGAACAACATTAATATCGAAGAAATTCAGTCAATTTGCTCCCAACTAAATACGTACCCTCAATCCCAAGAAACAATAATACATTACGAATACACTAAGTGACATTTTCAAAATAACGGCTGATCACACTTTTCCCGAAAATTCCAACTCATTTCCCGCCCAAAACAAGCCAAATGATAAACACTGGTTTGGCCCAAAATGTCAAAAAGCTCGGAAAAATTATCATTCAGCTAAACATGAATACACATTAAACAAAAATAACGACAATAAACAAAGATTGAGAAATGCTAGAAAGCAGTATAAGCGCACCATGAACTACTATATTAAAAAAAACAAAAACAAGAAAATTCAAGAAAACTAAGAACCTTAAATGATAAAAATCCTAAAAAATACTGGCAATTTTTAAATAACTTGAAACCAAAAAATAAAGATATCCCATCACCAACAATAGAAGAATTCTATGACCATTTCAAAAATATAAATATGAACACGATAACTACTGACACCACACTAAATAATGAAACAGTAACTCTCCAATACCCAAATGATTCATTAAACTCAAAAATCACAGAGGTAGAAATAATAAAATGTATATCCAATTTGAAAAACTCTAAAGCACCAAGTCCAACAGATAACATACTAAACGAATATATTACAGCAACAAAAGATATACTTATCCCTCTTTATGTAAAATTATTCAATTGCATTTTAGACACAGGTTTTATCCCGATATTCTTGGCTTGAGGGCATGATAATGCCCATCTACAAAAATAAAGGAGACCCTAACGATGTAAAAAATTACAGACCAATCACTATTCTGAGCTGTCTGGGTAAACTATTTACAGCAATACTAAACCAAATGTTGACAAATTATGTAGAAGACAACAATATCCTAGAAGACAATCAAGCCGGCTTTAGAAAAAATTACTCGTGTATGGACCATATTACCATTTTAACGACGTCATCGTTGCATGGTTTCCAGCATTAATTACGCTCTGTATACTTTTTGACGTAAATCCGGGTATTAAAGATTGCAAAAACCGTGAAAAATAAAAATGGTAATCCACTGTTTCAAAACTGTGGATTATCACTTTTATTTCACTGAGAAAACACTATAAATCACTGGAAAACATAAAATAAAGGCATTTCTGTTCTGATTCTTTAACTGTATGTAATATGACTTTGATGGGTATTTACGACCTTGGTGTAATACCTGTATTTGTTTTTAAATCCAAGGATCTCTTTGCATTTACTGATACAGTAACATAAATTATTTCATAGGATAATGATAGAACCATGTTCTATTCACTCTAAAACAATGTTGACATATGCCTTTCTGTCGTATTCAAGTTTTTTCTTCAAGACAAAGAGTTGCCAGATGCAATATCATTGAAAAAAATACTGCGCTATATTAATAAAATGTTAAAATGTACTTAATATACATTTAAAAAGCAAAGTTAGGAATGTTTTTGGTACAAATAAGGTCATTTGTGTCAGTAAGACATCCTTCTTGATAAATTTAGAGATATTTGTAAATGTGATCCTTGGACTTATATCTCACTTTAATAAAGTTTCTTTAAATACACAACAATATAATTCAGCATGCATTTAACAAAAGATGCAATACATGTATAACATATGTAAAATAGCCTATTTTATTATATAAGACTAAAAATACCGGTTGGCTTAAAAAATAATTTTCCTCTTTCTTTTCTTGCACATTTTAATACAAACTATTCACTGTCGTACATGGAAAGCCGTCTTTAACATTTGCTACAGATAACCCATACGTGATGTGCACATTTCTCTGAACTTGTTTTTGCTTTTTGTACGTTACATGTAACTGCATTGATGTATGAAAAACGTTTAATCTAATTTTAATCGTTTATTCGTACTTGAGGGTACGTTTTAAAGTAATTAATGCAGATGCATATATCCGAGTGTGCCAAAGTATTAGTGTAAATGTTTATACTTTTTGTTTTCAAAACATGTATACAAAATTATATCTTAGTCCTAATCTATATTTATGTTTCTAAAGTGCATAGGGTAGGTATGATATTAGATCAAATGGAAACAAAATGTTTTCAGAAAAGATATTAAACAACATTAGGTGCTTTCAACTATACTAAACAATAAATTAACCTGCTGTTAAAGCATATTTTTCAAGTAATTTATGCCATAATTTCCACTTCTTTGCAAGCATGTTTATACCAGGCGGGTTTCGTGGATTAGCAAACACTATGATTTCAGTTCACCCTAAGCGAATACATCATTTGATAGGAGCACAGAATACTTTGTGTGTCAGCCAGTACACAGAAGTGATAGTTTAGTGTATGAAAAATATTTTGTATACATCGTCAGATGTAAGCAGTGATTATTTAAATCTCTCAAAAGATGACTTAGACTTAGATTATAATAATATAATATTTACTCTTTCGATATACTCGTGCAATGTAATATATCATAAGAAAAACTGATATCGAATCTACCTGTCAGTTAGTTATACAGTGTGGTTCTAAATTTAAAGTGCAGTGAAAGGATATCATACACGCATAACCGATCAGACAAACCTGACACATGCCAGATTTTTGTCCTAATTAACATAATTTCAATGCTTCGAAGCAAAACATTCTGTATAAAAGACAGCGGCGTTTTATCCTTTCCAAATTTGGAAAATATTATTTCGACTCTTAACACGATTATATGAAACAACATTAGAAGAAAATGAGAGAACTGTTTTCATTGAACGTAAATTACACTTGCGTGCTACGCACCTAGATTTTGCCGTTGAAGTTTCCACCCGCGAACGTTGTAAAGGCGCTATTTCAACGTGACTTTCATTCATGTATACGCGGTGGTCAGATTTTAATCAGCGCTAACTACACTCTCATAAGAAAGAAAAAAACTTAATAATTTTCAAGTACATATAACAGGAATGTCATTCTCAGAAATGGTTCGAATTTTCAGGGGGCGCAATAACGGTTCAAGTTACGAAAAATATTGGTAACGAGTATATATAAATGACGTCACAGTTTCTTTTGATAAATGACGTCACTGTGTAAACAAAAACAACACAACAAAACAAGAAATAAAGTCAGTGTAAATGGTATCGTAACATTAATGAAGTTAACTGGACGTGTCATCCATTGGATCTCCCCGCTTTACCTCTGGTCGGGACAACCATATCATCCACAGTTTGTCATGCAAGATCATCTATACGTCGGATAAATTGAACAGCCAAAACACGATGCGCGCGAAGCGTCGTTCAATGTCGGTTTATTGCAGAATAACCCAAATTGTTCTACATGTATGTAGGTTATTCGCTGGTCGTGTTAGGATACCCATTTCATACGTTCAAAAGCTTCATTATTTGAACTTAATTCGTGCCATCATATATCTGAGAGTACTTCATGCAACAATTTACAGAGACTTTATAGATGTGGTTGAAAATATTAAAGAAAGATGGGCCTTTTACTACATGTAATTACACATGTACCCACGTTTGTGTAGATTATATTCCTACATTCATAGTCTAAGTATACGTGTGCTTTTGGAGAAAAGGGATAACCTATTTACAAATTTACTTTCAGAAATCTTCTTTTTTGATTTGATTTGAAGCAAATTTTATAAAGGTCCGTCCATAAGAGCAAATATGTTAGCTTGAATTTGTGGATGAGACCTCTCAGAATTCTTCTCAAACGATGCTACTTTATATACTAGAATTAGATACATTTGTATAGATCTGTCCGTACGTCTTAGGAAAAACACTTTTAAATAAAGTTGTCTTAGTACGAGAGTGGTAGATTCTCTTTCGAAAAGTGTTTGATCGATAATCACACGTTTTCTACATTACTTGATCAATAAATCACACATTTTTTCGAAATCGATAATGATATGTTTTCTAAAATACTTATTCGATAATCATACGTTTCCTCAAAATCTCAATCAGTTATCATACAAAAATAATAAGAATTGTGAATTGTTGTTATAAGATGTTTATTTATATGTACTTTACAACCAGTCCCAGCAAAATGATTTGACGTTTTTATTCAAATGCGTGTGTAATAACGTGTCATATCATAAATTAAACTTGTTGTGGTTTTTTGTTCTTGTTTATGTTTTTAAAACTGATTTGATATTTATGGATTTTCATGGGAAACAAACTTTACAGAGATATTACCGTTCAAAGTAACCATCGTATCTTTAAACAAGATATTAATCAATGACTTACACTTCTTGAGAAATAACAACTGCCATGATAGTTATAAACGAAAATATTTATGAAATAACATCCGTTCCAGCGGTGTTCACCGTTTAATAAACAATGATTTGGAGTACTGAACACAGTAATTAGCCACGAAGGCCGGAGGCCTGAGCGGTTGATAACTGCACATCAGTACGACAAATTATTTTTTATTAGACGATAACAACGCTGAAAAGGATGTTATTTCGATTCTAACATGACCATATATTATAAAAGGTGAATAAATGCAAAGCGTTATTTTCTACGCGAACTCTCATTTAACGTCATGCGGCGCAATATGACGTCATGTTTACAGCATATCGATTATCGCGTTGTTTATGGTTTAATATAACTTTGTATATAGAGTCAAAATCGTGAGTCATGTTAGAATAATATATAGAACAGTTGTATCCCCGTCGATTGAAGGGGGGGGGGGTGGAGGGCGGAAGGGGAAATCCAAGTAAAAACACTGAAAATATGTCCACTCTATTACATTACATTAGGTATAATTTCAGTTGTGTCTGTCAATAAAAGAAATAATTCAATGTAACTCCTTTCTCGCATATTTTCAAAGCTTTTATAGTAATTCAAGCTTCATTCTTGACCATAATTGAGTAAGGCTATTTTAAAGAGTAATATAACTCTAAGAAATTGAAATGTGTGTAATGAGGCATGTGAATCCCTTTCAAATTAGTAATGGTGTTGACATATGTTCGTGCTGTAGCTGCAAGTAGAACTACGTGCTCATCAACTTGAAAGTATCTGGTATTGTGTATCATGACAAAGATGGAAGATGGACATCATTACAGATGTAACAACCTGATTGATCTTTAATTTGATTTTTGTTCTAGAAATATATAATGTGTTTAGAACATGCTTTATACGAATCTAGTGCAGATTTCAATTTCATATGTGTTTACTTCATGAAAACGAAACAGATTTTATATAGAGACATTTTCGAAACCAAAAACATAATGATATTATCACGAATTACAATTTTTAGATATTCGGAGCTTTTGAAATTAAAACACGATTTTAAAAACTGGAAAAAACACAGTGATTTTTAACGGATTTCTTTGATAATTTTCAAAAGATCAATAAATTTTGAAAAAAATAAAGTGTATATTCCTGTTGTAGGCGGTGAGAGTGTACATTCGGCCTAGTGTTATATATCCCAAATTTAAGGTCAAGTAAGATCCATTAAAGTGATTCTTTAAAATTGTGTTTTTATATTTATCCTTAAAATTATTATGATAAACCATGATTCCACTGTGTGAAGACCATTTTAAGAAAAATGATATTTCATACGTTCGATGTTAATGAAGTTATATTCAGATGTATTGTCAGCACGTCAGCTACATAACACTGTTTTTCATAATGTATGCTATTTTGTACGTTTCAATGCGCTTTTCATTTTCTCATATAACTCATAGTTGATACATGTAGTAAGCAAGATTGAAACGTATTTTAATATGTCCAAGATAATGCCCCTGGCAATCTCTTTGAGATATCAGTAGATCTCAAGATACCTACGTCCAAGGACATGCAAAACAGTTAATGTTGAATTATGTGTACTACAATACATTAGTGTTTGTAGATAATGGAGTGTGCTAATAAAAATGTAATTATTAAACTGATATCGTAATCTAGTCAATGTGGATATTCTGAAATTAACATCACAGTAGAGTGATCTGTAGCGTTTACGCTTTTGGATTAAAAAGATGTCAGACAAGGTAACCGATGAGATGGAGAGGAAATCGCGGAAACATACCAATATAGATGGCGGATATGCCTGGTTCGTCTTAGCAGGTAAGTTGTGTATTAAATTAAACAACTAACCAACTAGAGAAAAATAGTTTTGTCTTCATAATTATTTGTCTACATTGATCACTTTTAACAGTCCGCAACTGAATAATATATGGCACAGCATTAACCAAATAACAACGGTGAATATTTTGTTTGATCCTAGTCACATTACTATATATTATACGCTCTAAGGTCATCCCACATCCCGCTTTTTTCACCCCGATACAGAATAAGGGCATTTGAACATCCCGATTCTGAGATATTTTATTCATTGTTGTTTACACAGAAAATGGTAGTTATGGAAACACATGTCTCGTCTTGTGAATACAGTTTTCTTTGCATATTGCAACGAAGTCCTGTGAAACAATAAAAAAGACTAGTTCGTGCTATTGTGCTTAAAAACAGACAAACATATCGTCATCAACATGAAGCTGTTATATATACCAATCTGGATTTGTTTCACAATAAGCCTTACATCGTTTTGATTTTAGATTAGAATACATATATACAATATGTCTATGTTCCGCCTTTTATGTATTTGTAGAATAAGATGTTTCCCTTCTAACAACTATATTTTGTACAGTTCCATCTCTAAAAACAAACTTACCTCGACATTATTAATGAAAATGTATATATTTCGCTGCAGGTGAACACAACATAAGCTTTCATATTTATTAAGAGTCATGATCATTTGAAGTTATAAAACTATTTTTTTAAACAGGCTGTTTCGTGGTGTACACGTTCCTGATCGGAAGTGTAAAGGCCTACGGAGTGCTGTACACAGAGATGGTTGACTATTTCTCTGCAGGGTATGGAAATGCGGCTTGGATAGGCGGCATAGCTTCCTTACTACGGCTTACTCTAGGTAAAGTCAACTGGGTTGTATTGTTGTGTAGTAATAAAGAAATGAAATGATAACAGACAACAAGACAAATTTTGATGCAAAGCATCAAAGGCGCTGCGCATGTTTTTGAAACATGATTTAAAGGAATCAGAGTCATTTTAGAATATCAGTAAACAACCTATCAACGGGAAAAACCAAATACATTATGTTATTTGTAACTGTTATCATAATAAGTAAAAAAACACATTTACTACAGTTTAACAAAAAAATAAACGAATCATAAAACAACCTTCCGTATAATGGTACGATGACGCCCATTAAACAAGGCTACAGCTCGTGGTCAGTAGACGCTTTTCGACGCAGACGAAACCCACGTGATTAATTTTGTCTTTACTATTGGTCAGTTGTTAGCGATGCTTTACATAACTTTCATTGAGACCCCATGTATCGCATAGTTAGGTGAACGGTCTTATTTATAATGCCTACATTTTACTTTAGTATGTAGTAATTAAAATAGGTTTTCATTAATTATTCACGTTGACAACATATGTATTTAAACTTCAAAATGTTTAGAGTTAGCAAAACAACTATTGAGACGTTTTTTCTGAACTTTGGTGAATCTGGCCGTAGGGTCCGTAAACAAAGCAATAAAAAAACCGTAACCTTCAAGTTTGTGGAAAAGTTATTAAATATCCTATGAATATGTCAAAAGTTTTGAATTAACGGTCGAAGACGTATGCATCTGGTATAGTATTGTTTGTAATCAGTTAATACTATTTATTTATTCATTATAGGGAGTTTGTTCACACATAATACATAGTTTTTAATTACAATAATAATGTTGGCTACTCCCTATTCAATTATGCAACCCCATGGTACAAAATTAAAACCTATTCAATACTGGCACTGTGCTTCCGCACAGCACCAATAACGTGCAAACGAGAATGATTACTTAGTCATTGAAGTTTGATGTTCTGTTTTAGAAATTATAATTTATAAATTTACACTTCTGAAAACAGAATTTAATGGCTTCTAAGTGTTACCCTTTCCTTATAATGTACTCGTCAAGTCCTATTTTTAGATGTACTTAAAATTACCAGTATTCTGCAAAAAATCTGTCATTTAGGTTGGATTTCTAACGTGCAATGTTTTATAAAGATGATAGTAGTCAATAATCGTTTAAAGACCTCTCTTTACACATTTTTGAAACCTTTTCATAGTATCATAGCCACTTGGTATCTAATGGAGGCACCGGTATAAAACACACAAAAGAGAGTTTCTGGGCTTATATTTCTTTCCGAAAGTATTTCTTTCAACTTTGGAAATATAAACGTCAAATGGGCTTAGAAATTGGGAGAAACATATTGTATGCAGATAGTGTAAACATTTCCCCTTCTAGTGATACAATCAGTTGTTTGCTTTGAAATTATTCTTGCTATTATCAGTGCCTATATTTTGCCAGTATTTTTATATAAAATTATTTTTTAATCTATAACGACCTTTAATACCACTATGATAAAGACTTAAGTATATTTAATTTTTCTCTTTACTCTTTGTTAAAGGACCTGTGGCTAACCTTCTCAGTAGGAAGTTTTCCTTCCGTATCGTCACATTTGTCGGTGGTATGCTGTTTGGACTTGGTTACATTATGTCTGGTTTTGTTAGCAAAATGGAATTTATGTACCTTACATTTACATGCTGCGGTAAGTACAAGTCAACAATTCAACGCGTTTTCCAAAGTACAATGTGTTTCAAGTTGGCAGAAAGTTTTGTTTGTTATACAATGTACAATAATGTGTATCATTATTTCCAGGTTACTGAGCATGGATAATGTGTTCTATCTTAATATGCAGTAAACTCCGTATAGAGCGTTGGGACCATTTAATCTTTTTTTCTTATATGTGGAGTATGTTATACTGTAAAGCAATTTCAAAAAATAATACAGAAGGAATAAAATCGGGCCAGGAAAATTAGTTTCTTATATCCGGAATTTCTCTATATCCGTATTCGTTATATACGAAGTTAGCTGTACTGTTATGAACCTGACGCATATCACTTTTGATTTAAAGGGTAATCTATGTCAGGTTCATGCAATGATGCTACTGTACAACATGCAAGATAATTATGGCACTTTCAGTTTGGCCAAATTTATGTCCAACGTTAACGGGTAGTATTTCTAAACCCGGATGTTCGTTTAATTTTCAATTTGCAAGTACGGCCCTTTTTTCTTACGCTATATTAATACATGCATAAATTTGTAATATTAAGTTTCGAAGTTGAGAGTTGGTCTTGATCAAAATTACATTTGTAAATCATTTAATACACATATTTATACCTCTCGCATAATTTTTCAGGTGCTCCTGTATATAAGTGTTGAATAGTATGTATTCGTTAATTCAAACTAAGGCTTGCTGTATCTGGGTTCTAATATGATGCATAGTGAGATTGCATATTAAATAATCTGTTTCTGCGGAGGTAATATTTCGCGCTGCTTAGAAACAGATAAAATAAGTTATAAGTTTTTTAACAGAGATTGTTTTTATTTTTCTAGGTTTAGGCTATGGTTTTACGTTTTCGCCTTGTTCGACAATAGTGAGTTTTTATTTTGAAAAGCGCCGAGCACTTGCCAATGGCATCACAGTATCTGGGAGTGGTATTGGAGCATTGGCTCTTCCTTTTTTATATAAGTGAGTCGGTAAATATCTATTATATATAATTAGCAGACAGTGCTTTTTTTATTTTTCACGACTACTTCGGTAAAGCGACTACATTTTACATTAAAACATGCACTGTATCTGTAGGTATGTTTACTTCGATCTCTGTGCCTGAAAATACCCTCATGGATACTAAAACCCCAATCATATTAAGCTGTAAAAATCAGCAGGAACCCATTTGCACCTCTAAGTCAACGAAATCAAACGTCTTTGAGCTTACTGGTCTTTTTTCGTAATATAAAGCCATGTTTATATGTATTGACATTACTGCAAAATGGTCTCATTATCTTAACTTTTATCTGATAAGACTATTTGTGCTTTCCTTTCTTGTTAGAAGTCTTTTGAACATATTATACTGTGCACTTTTGAACTTTAAGCAAAGCGAAATATTATCCAGTATGTGTTTATAGAATTGAGTTATGCTCCATTCGAAAAACGTAAAAACCCGACTAAGACATACACGAGAGAAGCAAGTATTTCATTTCCTTCCAAACACTGGCTTATCGCTTGGTTCTCAGACTGTCTCTTCAACCTGCTCAGGCTGCTTTCGTTTGATGTATGTGCAGTTGTTGCGTGTAGACATTTGATAACTGTACTTTTACAGATCACATACATTGTTATACGGGACCTCCAATTTAGACAAGTTTTCTTTATGTCTGTAGATTAAAAGATTATCTTAATATTCATATGTTCATATGAGTCGCAGTAATCGCTTGTTTAAATTCTATATTTCGGAGCATCGAAGATTAATCTGTTTCGATATTATACAATGATATTTCCTACACAGTCTTTTCCACTGAGGTACTTGTTCGGCATGTTCTCCCATAGTTTTGATAATAAGTACTGTTTTGTAATTCTTAATATTATTTTCAATTTCTATAGATTTCTCATCGAAAAGTATAGTCTGAAAGGAACATTCTTGATAACCGGCGCCATCTTTTGCAATATTTGTGCAGCAGCATGTTTATTTCGACAACCAAAGGTTCTCGAGGACGACAAATTGTGTAGAAAGGAATATGACCGTAATAATTCACGTATGAATCGTGAAGAAAACCAAGCATTACAGACGCCAAACCGATCACGTTCTGGCATAGACCTGAGATTCTCTCTTTTTAAAAATCCTTGTTTTACAATGTATGTCGCATCATTCGTCCTTTGTATTTTTTCATATATCGGTAACATAACTCTCATACCTTCACACGTGAAGGCACTTGGTTACAACAGGGACTTAGTTGCTCTAAGCGTCACTATTTTTGGCGCTGTCGAAGCAATTGCGAGAATATTTATAGGTTGGTTTGCAGACCTGAAGATAATACACCCAAAATATATATATGTGTTCAGTATGTTCATGGCTGGAATATTTTCATTGTTAGCACCCTTATTTGACAGTTTTACTTTCATGGCTGTATATGCTGCAGTTATTGCTATGTTTCCTGGCTCATTCTTGAGTTTACTGTCCCTAATTATAATAGATGTTGTTGGTTTGGAACAGTTTACTGCTGCATTCGGACTTATATCATTCTCGATGGCATTTGGGTCTACACCTTGTCAGCCAGTCTTTGGTGAGTTCGAGGTATATTTTATCATAATGTCGTAATATATATGAATGTTATAAAGCAAGCGCTGTAGATGCTATGTTGTCTACTATAGTTGTTAATTGTTCATATTGAACATAAAGTAGATACATGAGCAGATTCTTTAGAAGAAGATACATACTAAGTTTGCTATCGTTTCGTCATTTTCCTTCCCAAATACAATATAACATCATCCTCTACAATTCGTTTCTGCTTCTTATTTCACAAAAATATAGTTTAGAAAATTGCTTAAAAGTCTTAAGTAGACTGTTTTCATTCTTTTTGAACTTCATTCGTAATTTTATTTCTCGGTGAAAAATAATTAATATAGTGTCGTATATATTTTTAGATCTTTGAGGTAGAAACGCGTATTCGGATCCGTACAATTGACCTTTCTTATCATAACCCACAAATTTGTTGGATCTACAAACCAGTTGTACTACACTTAAATTGTAACTAAATCGGGTGAAGCCTTTCGTGTTACATCAACAAACTGTATCATGAGAAATAATAGGAAAAGTGAACTTTGAGCTGCAGATCAGTATCCAGTTTAAACTTCATTATCTTCTAATTTATATCCTCTTTCTCGGCAGATATTTAAAAAAAACGTTTTCATGGAAACAAGTCGTCCTTATTATTTGTTATGATGGTAATGATTTAAATCTATCATTTAAAGAAGATTCATTTTATTTCAGGTTGGATGAAGGACTATTATGGAAACTGGCATCCGTCTTTTATGCTAAGTGGTGTTGTATTTATACTTGCTGGACTTATAGTTCTTACTGAACCCGTCATTCTTCGATTCTGTATGAAGCAAAAACGCACTGACGATGAATGATGAAGTAGTCTTCCAGTCTTCTCAAACACACGATGCCTCAAATTCCAAATCTACTCATGCTTATATCAAAGGACATTGAGTGTCGTAAAATTTCTCAGTTGACATGAACTGGACATTGATATAGGAGTTGACATGCTGGTCTGATTCATTATGCTAGTACGGGCACATCGATTTTTTGCCTGGGGACTGAAAGTTCCTAGGCCTAAGTTAGCATACCACATTTCAAACACTGCAAGAAATTTAACTGTGCTATGTGCGAATAACAACTGTAAACATGCGCTATGCGAAAGTAGTGCAAGACAGACCAGATCAATCTTCTGTTTGAATGTCGCATATGATAAGAACATATTACAAATAAAAAGAGTACATACAACTAAAACGATTGCAGGAAGGTATATAGCTTACGGGCTGCATTACAGATTTTCTTTCTGTTTTAGAAATTAATGCGCTGTTAGCTGATTACGAAAGATAATCATATGCATATCACGGAAAAGTATGGATACTTACGGAAATTTACGTAAACGTACGGAGCTCGATATAAGAGTTTGTAGTTTGATTTTCAAATTTCCGATGTTATTTCATTGACAACTTTGTTATTTACGAACGATTACATATATATTTACCTAAAAATAAATTTGTCTAAAATAAAGATATAATTTACGTATATTCCCGAGAAGGAACTCACGTGATCAAAATCACCCGCCATTTATCGAGGACGCTGCATGTCAAAGCCCAGTGAACGGTGTCACCGATTACAACTACAAGGTAACCCAGAATCATTTTTGTTTTCTCTGTTATACACATTTTACAGTACTGTATTTATTTTTCATTGCTGGTATTACTTTATTTATTTCTGTTTCAAGGTCTTGTCCTTGGTACAAAATAATTTTCGATCCACATCATATCGCTTGAAGTTGTACAAAGCGCAGATCGAATTATTTTTATTGGCTTAAACAATTTATAATGTTGACTATGTGATTATTTTTCATTTAACGTACGTTTTATTATAAAACAAACTTCCCTGCCACCCATATATTTGTGAATCATTCATTCTGTGTCATATATTGAATTTCGTCCTCTGCACATTTCGACCCGCGCTTTAGGTAAGGTTCAGCGCAAAACACGTTGGTCAAAAGTTGTCTTTCGGGGAGTAAACCTATAGCCCTCAGGCCTTCAGCGCTCACAGCGCTTTGATATGTATTGATTGCCTACCGTAGTTAAGTTTCACTTCGCGACAGAAAAAATGACACTCAGTTTTCATCAAATTGGGTAAAATTCGTTAAATCCGTCTCACCGTAAACATCCTCTTTCATCTGTCTCAAAATCATGCTAGCAGTTACAATTAGCTTTATTTAAAATATTAGCTTTCGTTTTAAAAACTAAACATAAGTTTCAACTTTGTTATGATAAGTTAAACTCAAATTAATTTTTGAATATAAATAAAAAAGATATATTTTAAACTCCATTGCATGTACATGGTGATGCTCATATAATGCCCTCATTCGCTCTTTTTAGTTTATACTAATTTATTTTAGCTCGATTGTGAAGAAAGCTTGTAGCTTATCGAGTCACTCTCGAGTCCACTTCTTGGAAAAACCAGTACTGGTGTCATATGAAGAAGTACGGTCGTGACCCCAGCGGGGCTCGAACCCGCAACCTCCGGGATGAGCGGCCGACACCTTTTTCTATGGCAGCCTGTATCAAAACTGAATCATGAACGCATTTGACACGAATTTAATTATTGAATGCAATTTGATCAGAAAGTTTACATTTGCGACACGATTTAGGCTAGCTTTAACGTCAGCAGGTGTGATTTTTAGCTGGCACAACGTTTGAATGGTTGTTATATGGGACGAATACAGGATTAGAAATGTGTGACATTGAACTTAACTCAGGGTAATATAAACACTCGTGAAATGCATGCGACTAGATTTATTAAATCAAAATTATTCTAGATTATATGTAACATGATATGTGCCCATGTGTTGTAGGTTTATCTTCTTAATAACATTTAAATCCATGGATATATGTAACTACGGAGCATTGCTTTGGTCCCTGCTACCTTCCACTTATGTTCCTGCTACTTGTGCGAGAAACACGGACCTTTAACCTATTTAAAAAAATTCCTTTTAAAATATTTATGTATTTATTTAATATAATGCCACAAATATGTCTGTACATAAAAGTTAAGTATATTTACATTGCAAGTCGTATGGCTGTCGAAATATTTAGTTGACAAATATTGAATGAAAAGAGGATTATTGCGATTTATGAAATGACATTTTGCAAGCGACTCTCTTGTCTTGAAGTTATTTTCAGTTTAATCAAATTGGTCCCGAGTGAACTTAAATTTGACCATTTATGATACATGTTGTATATCCTTTCATATTCTACACCTACAAGTATCAGTATAATGGCAATATTTAAACAGTTACACACATGTTCCGCCTCTTAAATAGTCTTATAATAAGGAAAAACTTTTGAATGAAAACAAATGCATCGGAACGTTTGCAATTGCTTAGACACGTTCAATTGACCTGTCAATGCTAAATTAGCATTACGTTATTTTTCTATAATCATAGTTGGAGTTCTTAACTAAATGGGGTTGATTTTCAGTTTACAGTGTCTTTCAAAGGTGGTCAGTCGATTTAATTTCAATTAATATATTCCATTTCTACATTGTGCATCAGCTTTGGTAAGTGGATATCATTACTTCAATTTTAGTACACTTTCGTTTAATTTCATAATTCTGTGATGCATGTGTGTCCAATACAAATTAGTTACAATTTCAAAATTATTGGCATAGTCAGCAAACAAGTTATCTTTTGTTAAACGAAGTAAGCAGTTTTAGAAATCGATGATCTTACCAATATCTCCAAGATCTTAAATTATCACGTGATTTCAACTTGAGAACGATAAATATTAAGAAATAGAAACAGAAAAAATACTTCTTACACCCACATTTCTGAATGACGCCTTTGTGTGTGTGTGTGTGTGTGTGTGTGTGTGTGTGTGTGTTGGTGATGTGCACTTCTGGGTGCTGTGGGGTTCGTTTTGGGGAGGCTGCGTTTTTGGTACGTGGCATTCCCTGTTTGATATTATTATTTTTTTTTTTTTCTTATCTTCAACTAACACTTTTCACCTTTTCACATAAATTTACTAGCATAACTCCTAGTTAAAGAGGCAGAAGGCAAATCATTTGTTTATTCCTTCAATAATTTCTAAATTCCTGAATAAAGTCGTCTTTTACTTAAGAAATCTATGCTTTCGCAGTCTAAGGCCATTTTGTTTTCTTGATAAAGACAATAAACTGAAACTATTCCGTGTGTGGTAAAGTTACCTTTAAGTAGTTACGGTCTTCTGGTGCTTTTACTCAATCTTACGTAATACTATGTTATATATGCAAAGTAATTTAAACAACCTTTTAGCAAAAAACTTATCGCCGTAAATGACAGGCTCGAAAAGCTTACAGCTCTTGCCAGGATGACACCTCTGGCTGTGTAATAATAACTATGACCAAGTTATATAAGAACTGTAAAGCTCAGCCAGGAAAATACACACATCTGGGTAATTGTGTTTTGATTAGACTGTCATAGTATATAGGTCTATTCGACATTGAAAAGAAAAAACGATCTGTTTTGATGAATCTATTTAAAACTAAGTCATTATATGTATCAGAATATTATGCACGAGGTGGTAATGTGAAAAAAAAATATCAAACAGGGAATGCCACGTACCAAAAACGCAGCCTCCCCAAAACGAGCCCCACAGCACCCAGAAGTGCACACCACCAACACACACACACACACACACACACAACACACACACACACACATGTACACACACACACACATACACTACCAACACACACTAGCATACAAAGCAAACACACGAGGACAAAACGAACAATTAAAGGAACACAGTGGGGCACCGCCTTGGAACGGTCAGTGGCAAAAACACCACTGGGGAGCTTAAACCGGTTTATGGTGCGCACCCAACCTCACTCTTACCCCCACCATGTTCCAAAGTCACAGGACAGTGTAAATAAAAGTAATCCCTGCTAGGTGAATCTCTAACACACGCAATGGAAACAAAAGGCATGGTATGTAAAACACAAAAATGCTCGTGTATAAATATATAAAAAGCAAACCTTGAGAACCAAAAAACGTATGTACTCAATGCCTTTGCAGAAGGCAGAGCACCAAGAGAAACACCCTTAAGGGCCCGACGAAACAGGCCAGAGGACAGAAATCAAAACAGCTTCGTCCCAGTGGGATTTAAAAACTGCCCATCACAGAGTCCTCCCCCTCTTCCGTCAGACACAATCAAAGAGGGAAGCATAGCGTCCAACTGTAAACGGGTTGAACACCAAACATGCGGTGTGTCTCAAAACAGTTGGGTCGTAACCTCTTTTAACAAAACGTTTTATAATTTTAGCAAATACAGTTGGAAAATTGCCATGACCCAAAATCTTACGAAGTTTGTAAACCACATCCCCATAAAAATCGGGTTTTGAAATACCTTCTCGCAGAAGAGTCTTTAGATTACTATTGAATTTCAAAACCAAATCAGAATTACGATAGTAAGTTTAGCAAAATATTTACGCAATTTGTAATAACGGTAGCCCTGTTGAAGAAGTTTATTTGTAATATATTGATTACGTTCATTGAAATCCTCAACATGACTACACGCTCTGGCAAACCGAATTAACTGAGAAATGTATACCCCATAAGATGTAGCATGAGGTACATCCCCATCCAAATGGGGGAAATTTACAATACTAAAATTAAAATCATCCCTCTTGTCATAAATTTTGGTATGTATAATATTGTTATAAATAGAGAGATGTAAATCTAAAAATGAAGCACCAGTATCCAAATTGTTAGTTTTAATTAACTGGAGTTCCCGGGGATAAATAGTGTCCACCAATTGACCAAAAAACGGGTTATCCATATTAAGAATATCATCCAGATAGCGTGATGTATTATTAAAAGCAGTGATAATGTCTGCCTGCGTATCTGGAGAAAGACTCAACATAAAGTCTCTTTCATAACAATATAAAAACAAATCTGCGACAAGGGGTGCACAATTTGTTCCCATGGGAATACCGATTACTTGTCTGAAAACTGCATTCCCAAACCTTATATAAATGTTGTTCAATAAAAAGGAAAGGGCTTTACAAACTTCGTCACAGGTCCACATAGTATAATGTTTAACAATACAGCTAGTAAAAAAAGCTTTATCGAAATTGCAGGCGAGAAATGTAACATTCTCCCTGGCAAAAGTCTTTTGAATTAGGGCAGTTAGCTTGTCATTTATCAAATTATGTGGTAAAGTGGTATACAGAGTAGAAAAATCGTATGTACTGACTGAAGTTACTTTGTAATTATTAACTTTAAACTTATCCAGGATTTCGCCAGAATTTTTGATCGACCAAAATAAATGGAGTTATGGAACAGTGCAAAGTTATTTTGAATAAGTGCAAACCAAGTTTGCAAAATATGGTTTTAATTGAAATAACTGAGACAGATATTAGGATGGCACAAATAATTAACAAATGAGAAATAACATTTACAATAGCTATAAAAAATGAAAAATAATATAGATCTAAACGTAGCTTAAGTTTGTCGTAGGAAAAATTAACTTACTTGAAGTCAAACAATCATAACTTGATTCTGGACCTATATAAAAATACTAAATGAAATAAGGCCAATATAAGTCGGTTTTAGACTAAGGCTAACCAGTTGACCAACGGATAGTTCACATGTCTATCAGTCAGGTGTTTCTCAACTGTAAGTTCCTATATAATGTTATAGACAGAGCAATAATTCTATAAAAATAATTGACTGCACTAAAATATAAATAGAGACAAGTCTCTATTAAACGTGGTCTGTAATTCAACTTAATTATTTAATGAAAATAATATGCTATCCTAACACTTAAGTAAAGAATATTCTTTAAGTTGGTTAAAAAAGTTAGAAGTAACAAAAATTCCGAATTAAGTGATAGTTTTTAATTGTTAAAAGTGTACTTTAGAAAGCAATGGCCCGAATATCACTTTGTGGCAGAATTCTGCCTTATATACCTCTAAAACCTCTGTCAATCAATCGGAATCAACCTAAATGGCCTCTTCCACTAATATGGTGTACTTAACATCTTAAACTTTCTTAAAATACGCTTATATGGTAGGCATTTTTAACATAAACATAACTGTATAAACATAATTTACATTATAATATTATGATATTAAGCAAATTGTGTTAAATGTAATCTAAAAAGATGGAGAACACACCATGGGAATAGGAATCCCTCCTGCCTAAGTAATAGACTGTACTCCCAGATGGAATCTTCCATTTTAAGGTTACTTAGGCTGGTCCATTCATCAATGGAAATGGTATTTGAGTCTAAAATACACTTTCTAAAGATAGGAAAAATCACACAAAACATAGATATATGTAAAATATACATGAGACCTAAGAACTTTATATAAAACCACATTAAACAGTAAAATTGTTTGTTAACTTGCCTAAAGATTTGTTACTAAATATAGATTGTTCCTTTATATAATGTCAATACTTGGCAAGGGAGATCATTCATATTCCTGTAGTCATGTTTTAGTGTATATATTACAACACAAAAGTAGCTTAGATCATTAAGAAATAAACTGATGGGATATACAAAAGATTTAACATACATGGTTTTGTAAAACCATGACTTAGAAGTGTATTCAATGTGAAGGAATGTCCATACCTATGTTTTAAGTAAAAGTAGTCCCTATGAATCCAATCAAATAACTTATGACAGAAGCACTAATCTTCAAAGTACAATTTTAAGCATCAAAGTGTGCACAAAATGAATGCAAATAGTAGCAACAATAAATAATGCCCTTAATATCACTACCAAAGTCACAAAAACACTTTTAAAAGTCAAATAGCACTACTTTGGAAAGCAAAAAATGATGTCCCCATATATGGTTGCTATGGTTACAAGGACCTAAGGATGATAAGAATAGTTATGGTAAGACAATTGACTAATCAGATAGGACTAACTGGACCTTGACTGCATCCCAACAGTACAAGTATTAACATTTAGAGAAAATCAATAATCAATAAACATTATGTAGTATCAGTATATTATACAATGCTGCATAAGCTGGTGATAAGCTGGTTCAATTTCAACTTTACCACACGTGTATTCTTGATATTGTTTACCACGAACAAGACTGTGTTTTTGCGAGCTAAAACCACAACTATCGGCTACATATATATGATTCTTACAGCTAATCAATTAATACATTGCTGAAATAACATATCATGGTTGTCTTTTTCTTTGAGTCTTTTATTAAATACTAAGCCAGGTGCCTTGCAAAAAGCTAAAAAGAAACTTCAAAGAGTGTTTTTCTTTCAATCAAGTCCCTATAACTTTAACCTATTTTGCATAAATGATGTAATAGCCCTATACCAAAGTTGCTAAACCTAATGTTGTCCCTTCGGAAATGTGACTCTTTACGGCGGAGTATCCCAATTCAACGCATGTGCTGGTTTAATTACCTTTTGCTACGTATAATAAATTAGAATCATCATGTGACGTCATCAAACAGTAAGAGTTGAAAAAGGCAATTTGAACAACAACAGGGTCATCATGGGCTGTATTAATTTCACAGAGAAGGCCTCAAGTACATTTTGATATGCAACGATGCAACACAATTACTTACATATATACAAAACATTTGTGACCCTCCTGACCTCTATTAGTATAATTTCACGGTCGACTTATTATATATATAAAATACACAAAAATAGTTTGTGAATTTTATTGACTAAATTGTTTGTGTTTGTAATCTCTGAGCAACCAATTAAATGCATTGTCAATACACTTATCACTCGCCTTGTATGACACAAAAATATCCTTGCATTAAATCAACGATTCGTTCGTATACAATCTGGTACAATGCTTAAACAGTCACGTAAAATAGGATCATCTACCATGTAAAATGTTGTCATGCAATATATTTCATATGTTTCGTGAATATAAATTGTTTAGTTTAGTAAAAATAATGCAGCATGATATTCTCCGGATATTTATTCTCAAACAAATTTGAACCTTTTCATATATTGCATTGATAGACTTTTAAAGTGTTTAAATACTAATAAGGTGACATTTCTGCAATTTCAAGACTTCGTAGAACCAGGGCCGATACGGTCGGTTATTGATTACGGCAATGATGTTATACCATCAAAGCAACTTGGCAAGGTTACGTGGTGATAGGATAGATGCTATTTGAATTAAAATAATAGATAGTGCCTAAAGTATAGCGATTTTGACAATTGAATGGCCATAACTCCACACTCAGATTGCATGTGTTGGTTTGGATAGTTATTGAATGTGTAGAAGAAAAACATCAACGTCAAGTTAAGTGATAATAAGACTGTTTCATTTTTACAAAAGAGTGAACAGTACTGATAAGATGTTATTCTATGGCCATTACTCCGGAATGAGGCTGAGGTATTATGTCCATTATGATTTCAACCACGTTTCCTAATGATTGAATGAAAGTTTCATTTCCAGCCATAGAGAGACAATGTTAATTTGATGAATATTTGCTATTTTATGATCGTTAACTCCGAAGTGCCTACATTATATTAATAGTCTGGTAGTCGAACTTGGCCAAGAGTTGATGCGCCTTATCATTATTATCATATTTATAACTAGAAAAAATTCAGTTCTACAATATAAGAGGATGAAACTTGTTCGCGACAGGTAGTCTCAAAGTTGGCACTGCCTCTTTTGTCTGGTGTATTAAAAGGAACTTAACTCAAAGGACTACTTAATACACTAATTTATCACACAAATTGAAAATAAAATCTATAGTTTTTATCCTTCAAGATAATGTTTTGATACACTTCCTTCCAATGTACTTGTACTGAAGCGTGTCATATTTAATTCACGACATTTCGTACCGTTATCATAGAAAAATAGATTTTATCACATTTGGGTGTCGCAATGCAGTTTGCTGAATGAGTCATACACAAGTACAACAATCATTTATAATTCATTCATATGCCGCTCAACGTAGTTCAAAAAGATTCAAGTAAATAAATTGATTTAAAGTTGTAATGTTCTCTCTAAATGGACTATAATTTATACTAATTTATTAACTCTCGATTGCGAAATAAGTTCTAACAACTTTAAGATTAATTGCTCTCGAGACACAAATTCCATGAGAGGGAGAGAGGCAATGTGAAATTATCTGTGACCTGCGTAAGGACACTATCACTACTTGTGCACTGAAGGGTATCGAACCTGAAATACTGTCATTCTGCAGATGAAATTTACAATAACTTTAGTTTATATGTTTTCCACAGTATAATAATCTGACTTCATTCGTTTTGTATTCATACATTTTCCAAAGGATAAGTGTTGGAATTAATTTTATTACAGAACACAACAGGGATGAGTAAACGTGCTGACTACGATTGTTTAGGTAAAGAATATGATAACGACAGGGTTGCTGCAGGTGCTGACGTCATGTGTGCCTTAATGCAGTTTTACTCCGGAAAGCCTTTAAATGTAAGTTTATTTATTAATAATCATTTATAAGTAAATTATGTATAGCGAAGTAGCCTCAGCGGGTAACGTTGCAAAACGAATAAAAAGGCATCCTACTGGAAGTTGCGTTTACAATTATAATTATGGTAGACGTAAACATTCGTCTGTCTAGTAACGCTTGCGATTACAGGATCATATAAAACGTGTGCTTAAAAATGACTTTTTATAACCAAAATACATTGGGAAATCAGTGCACGAAGAGAATGCAAAGCAAAATTACTCTAAATATGCGATTTTATTCTAATAAGGATTGTCGTATTAAATAGTATGGCAAGGGAAATGCACATTAATTCTTTAAACTATAGTTTATACTGTTAAACTCATAGTTTTACACCTCATAAACTCATAGTTTCAGGCGCCGTTTGCACAATAAGCCGTGCTTAAAAGTCTGCTAAACACATAGTTTTAGAGACAAGCAATCAAAATAGCTTTATCCACTGTTTAGAGTATCACGTGACCTGTTATATGTTTATACTTTAAAAAGTGCACAATAAATCTCTTAAACCATAGGTTTCACTGTTAAACATATAGTTTAATGTGCCGTTTGCAAAATAATTTTTGAACTATGGTTTAAAGTCTAAAACCGTTGTTTAAATCGGTATTACTGAAGACCGAAAACAAATGATTTACCGGAAACAACCAAACACAAATGAAAACAAGTCTTAATGTTACACTTTTAACTATTGCAAATGATCAAAATTGATTTACTCGTTAAATATGTATAATTTAAAAGATATGTAAGGTTTAAACCGACTTAGGTCTTTAGTATGTAACTGAGTACAAGTGTATGTATTTTCTGTTGTAACGACTGTAGTAAAACAGAAATTCATTGAATACATTTTTAACAAGAAGAAAGATATTCATTCAAAATGCAAAGTATGGCCATTATGCTTTTCGTATATTTTGTATTTAAATATTGACTCTAGTTCTGATTCATACTACTCGTATCATGAAATATTTTCTGTACTGTATATCGTCGTACATTTTGTCAATTGCTGATTTAATCATTATACACTGACGCAACATGAAAACTTTACAGGTTTATAATGGGATTTACTATGCATGAGAAAGAAACACCAATACCTCACAATGCAGGAGGTGGAATTCAGTCATTTGTAAGAGTGTAAAACTTTATCAGTTGGGGAGTGAGTTTATCAACAAAAAAAATCATCACAGGAGCTTTCAGATATAAGATCATAAAATACACGTATATATTCAATTCAAAGGGAGGCAATTTCAGAATTTGAATCTTTGGAGTCTCACCTCTCTCGCTTTTGCATGGTGTTTTTATATAACATTGTTGAGTTTTCTAGTCTTGACATAGGTATTCTCTCAACTGAGAGCAAAAATAATATTTTGTCTTGACAACCAATTTTGTTTTTGATAAACTGTCTGTTTTTAGTATTATGAGTTATCTCCCTTTTATGCATGTACTTTTAGGTCTATTGCCGCCTTTGTTATCTGACTAATTTTAGTCAGAGTGAAATACATTGATTTAATATTGTGTTAAATATTTGTACAATAAAAGTGTAAAGTTTTCATTCTGGGTGAGTGTATAATGATTCATGCAAATAAAGACAATTGTATTGCATGACTAGTTTCTGAATTTATTTCCATAAATCATAGCTCATAGCCACCTTTTTGGCATATGAGTAAATTTTTCAATATCACAAACTTATGTAACAAATAGTTTTTATTTTATTAAGTAATCAAATAAATGATTATACATAATTTCAACAGTTACTGGGATTATGTAAGGTTTTTATTTGTTTGTGTAACAAACAAATTTACTTACCGTTTTCCGAAGCCTACTCCTTAAGTACCAAATCTGAAAGTAGCTCTGGCACGTCAGTCAGCATATTATCCCAAATTATGAGTCTTCATTTGAAACCGTATAGCCATTGCAGACATGAAAGTTGTATTGTTTATATATATTATGTTATAAACTCATGCAACATCAGCTAAATTTTGTAAATATAACTAAAGTAAACTGTTTTCGAATAAGAACCGCGGATGTTTTTCATTTTACAATGATGCGTAAAAATAAGGGACGATTTACTATATATATACACCCTATAGAAATAGTTCCGATTTCTTAACCCGCCGGCCATTTCTTAAACCTTGTGCGGAAAGAAAACATATGTTTTGGAGTTTCTGTGACAACAAAATGTCTAACCCTGATCGTCTTTTTAAAGAATGAAGTATTTTGAACAGCCAGGAATATTTACGCGCGTGTTTACACACTCTCTTTCTACGATTATATCCATTCATTCATAATTTTATTCAATGCGCGGCAAGGGACGTAATTATAACTTTCCTTATTGCTAATATGTTTATTATGCGGACCTCGCGCGAGCTAGTCTGCGTTCCTACATGTATTAGAAATACGCGTGAGCACCTTAAGCAGAAAACAAGTGTTAGGATACGTTAATGTCGATGTTTAAACGATTTGCTATATATAGGTGGTGATTGTTTTAAGTAGAAGGCAATTTACCCTATATTCGACTGTACGCCTCGTTATCTTGAAATGCATCGAATGAGCTGTTTTGTTTAAAATACATATCAATGACTGCAGAAAAACATTTGAAGATCGTTATTTCTTGTCTCAACCATATTCGTTCTATAAATGTATATTGTGGCATTATAGATACGCTTTAATTTATTACTTTGTCGGTCCGCACAATAAATTGATCCCCTATTTCCTGCTTGTGTGTGTTATCGAAGCGCCGTAACTACTAACTAGCTGCTCGATCAGTGTCTGATTTTAGACAGTAGAACTGTAGGTGAAAACATTTTGTTGAGTACAGTGAAAATCCCTGCTGTCTATGTGTACCGGGAATAGAAACAGAGACAATTCGATCCAAAATACGATTTATAACTGTTGCATTCTGTTCATATCTTATTACCAACTGGTATAGCCTTCACTAATGAAGATTACAGACTGAAATAGCCGTCACAACAAAACAAAGGACAAATATTTTGAATACACAAACAAATCCAGCGTCTTCAGCGCTTTGATTGGCTACTGGCATTTTACACAATTTGGCTAAACAACCATAATCTTTGGATACAACTGACTGGGTATTGCGGTCAGGTAAAACAAAACTCACTAAATTTAAAAAAATGCTAGGTAACAGTATGCATGGGAGTCTATCAATTTTATAAAATTAGGCATATTTATATGATTCTAAGTTATAGACCACAATCATGTTCGCTTGCGTGAGTTAAAGACAAGGCTTTCCTTTACATCAGTTTAGATTTTTAAGAATTAAGCTAGTTCAGTATTTCATCTTACTTTATTTTAACTATTCAAACATCTATATAAATGCAGTGTAACGTTAACATTTTCCTAATGATTTTATGTATAAATGTTACAGGCGCTTTCATGTGTTGCACACCGGATTCAAGCATATTTTTTCATATATTTTGCATAATTACTGATGTTTACAACACTGAATATCAAGATAAACAAATTACGCATCAGTCGATATTCATAGCACACGAATAAGAAAAACCGCTGAATATTAACGTCAAATATTAAACTATAACTGACAAAGAATGCACTTGGATAAAAGGGCTTGGCCCGTTAAGGGCCGATTTTGGCTTGTTCTCAAATCTCATTAGAATCAGCATCTTTTTCCAATGCATAACTTGGGATCCTTTAATCCTTAAAACGTAAACAGTATCAGTTACGTACCAAGGCATTTAGAACAGCGGCACTGCCAATGATTTTCGACGTCGAATTTGCTCATAATTACGTCGACGTTTTTGCCGCCGCTATTGAAATGGCTGTCATAATCCTATTTTTTGCTTTTTCACACTGCAAAGATTTCAAAAAGACACCGATCATGATTTGGTTTTGCCTAGTATTTACATTCTAAAGAAGTTATAACGAACTCCTAGGGACCATGGAAAATTGTTCGCTCTAAATGATGTTCGCTGTATCCGTTTAAATATACATGTAGGCATGCACATGCATCTATATATTAATATTTATTAATTGATTTACCTGTTAAACCTGCTTGTCTCAGCATAGGAATCGTTTATTTCTGATACTTTCATTACCTCAATAATGAAAATTTAAAAATGTGTTTCTCAACAATTATTATATACATGTATCTTGAACAAACGAGAATAGGATTTTTGAGATTGTTTAGTTTTAAGAACACAGTTATTGTTCAAAAACATTTTCTGGTACGTCACCATGAGATTCAAGATAAATCTTAATCTGGTTCAGGATTTGACAGCGTCAATTATGATCACAATCAGTCGTGTCTCGAGATTATCATCATGAAAATAAAGCTTTGTGAACTTCCTCATGGGAAGATAGATAACGTTTCCTCTTTGATGACAAAGTTGAAGAATGAAAGTTTTGCATAATTTTACCTCGCTTTGTCAGTATTCCCGATAGGGTACTTATTTGAATGTTATAATCATTTGAAATTTCCATTTTGATTTTACTTTTGCATTCAGATATAATTTCAGATTTTGTTTGCAACATCAGCGCCTTTCGTTTTTCGCTCAATTATACAAGAATGAATGAACAAAGAAAAATCATTCTCGTCACGCTGACAGAATTGACATTATCTGCACATTTACATCTCTGCCTTTCGTCCATAGCTACTGCATCATAACACTTGCAATATCTTTATTTTCATCTAGTATGCTAATTTGGTTTTAAAGTAATATTGAATTAATTGATAAAAAAAATATGTTTTGCATGTTATGAGATGTTCTTTTAACTAAATTATCACTGAAGATGATCCATACCCATTATCAATGCACTCTTGACTCAAATATCAGCAATTACCGGTATTTAACAAATTTATGGAATGGACAAATTGGGGGAAATGGCATTGTTTCCTCTAATTTATATAATGGAAAATTTAGGTCACAATAACGTGTATAATAATTCCTCTTTATTTTACTATACTCGTACTTCAAAGCATAAACCCATATTTGGCAAGGCGTCTGTATCTTTCTGATGCAAATTTATGAAATTAAGAAAAAATATTACAGCTGGAGTTCAAAATTAATAATATAAGGAAGAATTTATAACAAAATATAACACTCTTGCGAGGCACATTTTAATCCCAGGGGTATGATTTGAACAAACTTGGTACAGACCCTCTAGACAATGCTCTATGTACAAATGGACCAACTGAGCGTGACAAACTTAAATACCACGTGTATTACTTCTAAAAACTTGGTCGAGGACCAGTAGTCAATGCTACATACAAAATATCTATGTTTTCGACCTTGTGTTTTTGGAGAATAAGCTTTTTTAAAGTGTCTCCTATACGAGTCTGGTATGATAGTCTTGATTACTTTCAGACTTTATCTGTATTTTGTACTACAGATCTTATAAATAATACTGGGGACGTGTCAACAATAGTACCTACAAGTACTCCAGACCATTCTCTACTGTCATGGGATATTGTATGTAATAGATTATCTGTTTTAAATGATGTTACAAATGCTCTAGAGATGTCATGTCAGTAACATCCTTATACATTTATAGGTGATCATGATTCTCTATTATGGATCAATGATTTAGTTTTGTACCTAAAAACATTTGATGACGGTGTCTCTATTTGAGATGAGAAAGAATTTGAAAAATTATGTTCACATTATTGAATAAGCGTATTTGTTATGTCGGCTCTACCGGCCGCAACTCGCAGTTCACGTCCGCCTCTATGGTCGTGTGGTTAGAGTCACTGACTTGAAATCACTGTAAACTCTCACATATTGAGGGAACGGTGGTAAGGTAAACTGACCGCCTGTTGAAATAACAAGAATACGATGTGGTGCAGCCCATATAGTAACGTGATGTCATTTCGTTACATAGTTGCGTTGTACCCAATTATCTGTTTGCATATAAAGTGCATTGTCGGGATTAGCTCGGTCATTTCCGGTATCATGTGAGATTTTAAAGTCTATGTAATATGTTATTTGTACAAAATATGTTAAAAGTAAAGATTTGTTTTACGGACATGTAGTTTATGTTATATACGGTACCCTGTCAGACTAGTAGCGGGAAGCAAAGTTGTCTTATTTTACTTAAGAAAGTATTGCAAATTGTCAAATAATGTAGATCAAATACCTTAAAATTGGGAAAAACGGTACGAATTACTGATCAAAACTTATTTCTTCATTTAAACACAAAAACACTTCTGTAAATAAGAACTTTGTATCTTCGTTCTTAGATAGACTGTTAAATCAGGTGAAATTTATATAAAGGCTCAGAATAAAAAAGTAAGTTTTTTATTAACTTAATTTTTATATATAAAGGGGGTCAATATACGTGTCCGTATTTCCTTTATACGAAATAACATTTAAGTTACATAATTCAAAATAAAGCAAATAGCGATCCACACATGTATTATATTGGCCTATCATATTTGTGCGTCAATGAAGTGTGTCACGTGACACTTTAAACCGTGGTTCAGCTAATTTGATTCGTTGTCGCTTAAACTATGGGTTTAACAGACTTTAAACTGCGGTTTAAGACTTTAAATTGTGGTTGAAGATTGCATTGTGCAAACGGCACTTGAAACTATGGGTTTAAGTGAAGTTAAATTATAGCTTTAAGAGTAAGCTGAATTATTGTGCACTTGGTGCTTAAAACCCCATATTAAAGTCTTAAACCACAGTCTAAAGTTTAATATGTATCATCATCTTTCTGACGAATCACGTGACACTTTAAACCGTGGTTTCAGTTTATTTCATTAGTTGTCTCTTAAACTATGGGTTGAACAGACTTTAAACTACGGTTTCAGACTTTAAACCACAGTTTAAAAATGTATGTGCAAACGGCGTGTGAAACTATGGGTTAAAGAGGTGTTAAACTGTGGGTTTAACATTTAAACCTATAGTTTAAAGAATTAATTAATCGCTTGCCATAAAAAGGACTTAATAGGTATACTTTTAATAGATATAAAACTTACCTTACTTCGATCCGTAAAATTCCAAAAGCAGTAAACTATCCAAGCTCGTATGCCTAATTGACAGATAATAAATGAGCTATTGGAATGTTAAAAAACGATCGTTCAAACCCTATTGAGCGACCTGTGAGAAACTTAGATTAAATAGTTCAAGAGTATTTATGCCTATTGTAGGTACAGTGAATGACAATTACAATACTAGTATAAAAACATTAACAGAACTGTAACAAAAGCATTTTGATAACTGCTTAATACAAAATGTATAAAAATTGTCTGCAAATGAGTTCATTACATGCAAATGAGTTCTCTACATACACTTCGCTTTTAAAAATTCTATCAACAAGGATAGCGGATTTATACGGACATGTTAATTTATTTAAATTGTTGTCGCAACTTATATGAGTTGTAGTTGTTCGTCACAGCAGTGAAAGGTATGATACAAAGTAACAGTGGTACAGCATCGCATGAAATCGAAATGAGACATCTGACAAATTTGAATATAAATATGCCCGTAGAAAACAACTGATAAAACGTGATTTTTGAAGACATAGAATACATGGGTTTGAAGGTTTCTTCTGCGTTTCTTTAAATATCTGAATACTGCACAGCAAATTGCATGTCTATGATTTAATTTACGAACAAGTTTAAAGACACTTATACGCACAGAAATGTATTAAGGCTATAGGAATGCATGTGCACATAAACCATAAGCGTAGTACACAAAAAATGTCCTTTGATTTATACTTGTTCGCTTACTCTCGATTCCGAATTAAGTTATTACTTACTTCTTTTTATCGCTCTTGAGACTCACTCCAGATCGCATCAAAGAGAAAGAGAGACAATATCACTTTATGGCAATGTTGGGAACTGAACCCTGGATCCTACGATCCTAAGACGAATGCGCCTTCAAGTTGGTGGCTCCGAAATGTCATTTGTATGTTATCTATACACCCTTTCAATTAATCGATAATCTACCGACCAAGAGTTGCGTCCCTTACCGGCTGTGACGTCATACGATGATAAATTGCACAAATGAAACCATCGCTGACACTTACTTCGTAATAGTTCGTAAACATCAATCAGGTTAAACAAGTTTTTACGGCGTAATTGGTAATGATTTTGTCATTTTATACATCATTTCTACGTAATTATTATAATCATAATATGTATAGATATGTTAACTGTGAAAAAAGTCGGTGATTATTTAGAAATATTTTAGAAAAAAAAACAGGTGTATTTTCGAATAAAGTTTACGGATGCTGTAATTGTTCTGCTTTGAAATAAACAAAAATGAATAACGTGATTTACATGAATTAAAGTAATTAATGCATAGTTTAGTGAGAATTATTGTCAAAAAACATTTTTTAAAAAGTATGAGCTATGGGGCAGGAATACTCTATAGACGGTTCCTGCTAAGGGGATTATGTCCGTTTACCGTATAAGTTGCCATATGTCTGGACTAATTATGCTACTAATGCCTATTGTTTTAACAATCAATGACATAATTAGAAATAATACAAAAATGAATAACGTGATTTACATGAATTAAAGTAATTAATGCATAGTTTAGTGAGAATTATTGTCAAGAAACATTTTTTTAAATAAGAATTTCTTATATCTTTTAGTGTTTACATGTACTAGATGCAGGCTGTGGAACTGGAAATTACGCGAAAGCATTGATAAATCATGGTGTCAAACATGTCACACTGCTTGATGCCTCGCCAGGCATGCTTAAAGTAGCCAAAGAAAACTTGGCCAATGAAATAGAAGCTAAAACAATACAAGATATTGTGGAAGTCTCAATGCCGCCATTACCGTTCCCTGATGCATGTTTTGATGCTGCAATGTTTAATACGGTACGTATTATACCCTACCTCTAAACAAGGGAAAGTTTTCTCTATTCTAAATATACATGTACTATTGTTTAATATATGAAATTGTTCAATGACAAAGCGATAGAGTGACAAAGTGATTCCCTCATAGCCCCGCCATTCGAACTTTTTATGGTATATAAGTAATAAGACAAGCATAGGAATGAATACAGTTAATTGGAATATAATTTGTTTTTATTATCAGGTGTTAAATCATCTTGACAAAGTAGGAGATGATGACTTTCCAACATGTTTAGAGACCCTTAAAGAAGCAAAAAGGGTAATCCGTCCCGGAGGTCTCGTTATGATTTCGGCAGTGCTGAATTCCACATTTAAAAATGTGTGGGTGATGCATTTAGATAAGACTTTCATTGACAGACAACTCCAAGGTTCGCCATCTTTGGAAAAACTTGAAGAAATGTTTCACGCTGCTGACATTTCTTGCATACAGAAAATTAATATATTGGGATCAGATATGTTTCCGAATTATTTCAAACATCCAGAGCGTTTTCTTGATCACACTTTGCATTACATCAATGCTACAGATCTTGAAAAGGTTGCTGCTCACCAAAGATTGCTGGAGCTGAAACAGAGTGGAGAACTTAAGAACTGGATAAAAAAGAACGACAGCGTAAACACGGCAGGGCTCTTGACTATACTGGTTTGCAAAAAATCAGCCTTATGAAATAAGAGAACAACTGATAAAAATGATTATAGTCCGATAAGCGATTAAAAGTTTTAATCGGAGGAATTCATATCGTTTAATCAGAAAACAGGATAGCTCTAGACTTTGGTAAATAGCGAACATAAATGAACATGTCTGCCCTGTCGCAGAGAAAAAAAGCTATTAAATAAAATAAGTACAATGAGATACTGCAGTCAGAAGTATTATAATTGTCTCGGCAACTGTCTGGGGCGGAGAGTTTTCTGCTTACAAGAGAAAAAGAACGTGCCATACACATTAGTTGGTATAATTGTACATTATAAACTTAAGTCATGTAACAATTTCATACTTTCGTGAAAACAGTATTTTCGTTCTGACGTGTCTAAACTTTGTTTAAATTGTTTTATCTCGTTCCCGTAGATGTTTTATGTGATTCTGAATTATTGTCTGAAAATCCCTATTGTATTAACATATTCTTACTATAATCATTTCTGTCTTTGTTTATGCAGTGACATGGATTTATCATGAAATGTATTATCAGCTAATCAACTGATCGCTTTGCATTATTGCATGTAAAAACTATATAATTTATCATAATTAAAATTCTAATAGTCGTTAGTTGTACCTGGCTTGTTTGATTTTAGTTTCTGATTGGTCTAATGGAACGTGAAAGACTATTGACTTTTTAAGCTTGTCGGTATCTGCAAATTAGTATTGTTACATAACTTGACTATGGACATGATCATTTTGTCTTACCGGCTGCACTGCGGAAGGCGTGATGACATTGAAAGGATTTTGCCAAGATATCATATGTAGACCTGGTGTGACGAAGTGCTGAAGAGCATTTCAAAAAGTTGAATAAGATATCCAGGTATGTAAATTTGAAGTTTATTCGCTCTATCAATTCCTTTAAGTCAAAAGGTTCTCACAGTTTTATAGTTTGTGAAATACACAGTGATCATCATACTTCCATGAGTCACCGAGGTTCTTTGTCAAATAAATATATATTGCCAAACATTTTCAATTAGGTTGAATCGCGACTTCACGCATGTCTTTTAGTTAATTTCAGAAAAAATATTTTAGTTTGATTACGCAGATATCATCCGTAGCTTAATGAGTGGCTTTTGAACAGTCAGTCAAGATTTAATCAACGGGAAGGCAAACATTCAATTAAATTCGTTTACAGTCAAACCTGTGAACAACGGCCGGTCAAGGGAAACCATGAAAATTGCCGTTGTTCACAGGTGACCTTTGTTCGGAGGTGTGGGCAGTTTCATCATATTTAACATTGTCTATAAAGTTTTATCATCACTTGTCAGATAAACTGGCTAAGTAAAAGCATTAACCGAATAACGATTTATCCGAATTTCGTGCAAATAGTTTATTTCTGCAACTGTATTTTAAGTCGACTCAAAGTTTTGTTTCTTTCTTTCCTTTTCAAGCTTTATTTAGTTTTATAGAAAATACACAAAATCATTGATATATACTTTCAATTACAGATAATTTGCAGGTTATTCAAACGTGGAGTACATATTTTGAAATGTCAACGTTATGTTTATACCAAGTATTTTCAGCAACTTCAATGCAATGATCTAGAAACGCTTGAGCCGTTACACTGTGACAATGATTACGACCACGTTTTTTTTCTACGGAAGGCGTACAGCTACATAACTAAAGTACAGTTTAGGTAAGCAAAACATACACTTTTGATTAAATAACGTTCCATTGTGTAATGGCTGATAGAAGCTTAAATCTTCAAATGTCTACATCCTTTTAATTGCACACAGAACGTATGTAAACCTGTTCATTTTTTAAAAAGACTTTCTGAACGGTAAATAAAACATAGCAAATAATGATGGTACTCATGATTGCAAAAAGAATTAGGACAATAGATTAAATAGAATGTCGTACATATCACCAATTTTTTAACAACACTTACTGATATGGATAGCCCCCATACCAAAAGGTTTTGTTGTATTTGTTTATACCATTTTTCGTTTAACTGTGTCAAAGAGTTCAGAAATCTGTATCAAAATTAAATTCATGCTCTTACATGTGCTGTGATAGATGGCTATACCCCTCCCCCCACCCACACACACGCCTAACCATATAATAATTGTTGTAAGATTGCAACGGATAATGCTTTCAAAAATCTATGACACGTTTCACTTAAACAGGCAACGACGTATAAAATACAATTAATTGTTTGAGTATAGGGGGTTACCCGTAGCTGTATGCTTGTTAAAGATTGAAGACAGGTAAAAAGTTATAACATTGAATGGCCTTTTTTGTAATCATAACCAAAATCATTTATTTGATTTGATTTGTTTAAATGTGAAAAGACCTTTCCAAAAAGGGTTTATATACTTTCTAAAAAAGATAAAAACGTTTGAGTATTTTGGCAAATGAAATGTTTATGAACTGTATTCATTTGAGACAATTACATTATTTCCGTCTCCGATAAGAAAATGTCAGCGACATAAGTCACTTATAACAGAATTCTATGTCTACATATATCTTAAGTGCTCGCTATTTCTGCTTGTAGCCATTTAAGTTTCACTCGGTCGGATGAAATATATCAATGTTTGACTTACAATTCATAAAAGATTAGCTTTATAGAATGCATCTTTTTGTAGGTGAACATGAGTAAACGAGGAGATTATGACAATCTAGCAAGCGGATACGACAGTGCAAGGTCAGCCATGGGTTCGGATGTCATTGCCGCCATGCTGCAGTTTCACAGCCGAAAGCCACTGAATGCAAGTTATTATATAATGCTTTGTTATTTCCCAATGGTATTCTTTTTCAACTATATTTTGAAATACAGTCAAACATGTTTTATGTATATACAAAAACTTTTGAACTGCAGACTTTCTTTTTATTTGGATAAGTCATAATTGAATTATTGACAATGTTTGTAAATTAGTATCTAGTGAATGACAAATATATGTTTGCATCCCTGTTTTTAAGATTTGAAGAATTTACTGCTTTATATCACTTACCTGTGTTTTATTTGCGGCAGTTACAGTAAACATATAATTTAAAAATACAAACGAATAAAATGTAGATCTAAATAAAATTTCTTTACAAATATGCAACTTATGTATTTTTATATGCATTGTAATTTATAACATATTAATAAAGGTACTTAAACGTATGTAGATACATTTACCTCATTCATTTACGTTTTTGTTGTAACCACAAACAATCTTTGCAAATGTATATAACTATATACATTAAGTTCACCTTACGTGCGAGCCATGATCACATCACAGCTATTAGGCTTCCAGCCTGTAGGTGAAACAGTCCCACCCCAAGCCAACCCCCTCCCTCCCCCAACCGGGGATCTTTGCAGATACTATTTATTTGAAAGCCCAATATCTGCTGAACTTTTTAACGATGTCTACATGCTGGCCATTGGGACATACGAAAATTACACCTTGTTGATTTACATTACCCTCTAAAATGCCGGTGAAAATAATTGTTCAAATCGGAATGATGTTGTCCTATCATTATATAACCTGTAATACAATTATTACATTTAATATGAACATTGAACCTTACTGTTTCTTAAAATACACATAATAACGCTGTAGTTTACGTTACAGAAGGTAACAGTGAAAAACAACAAGAAAATACAACTGAAACTGTGTAACTTGTCAGAATGAAGTAAACCTTCAGTGTTTACATTTTTTGCAGATTTATGTAAATCCTTCTATTTTCTACGTTGCTGGAAAATTGCAATAGTACAGTTTATATGCTAAATTTTTCTTACAGGAATAAAATGAAAAATAAACCAAGTCCGGTCAAATCAGCCAGCAATTTGAGAGCAACAAAAGGTTTATTCATAAAACATTTCTAGAAAAAGCATATGACGTTCTTGTTAAATGAATTCCAAATCTCACAAAAACAAAAATAATATCATACAGGGAATGCCACGTACCAAAAACGCAGCCTCCCCAAAACGAACCCCACAGCACCCAGAAGTGCACACCACCAACACACACGACACACACACACAATCATGTACACACACACACACATATACACTACCAACACACACTAGCATACAAAGCAAACACACGAGGACAAAACGAACAATTAAAGGAACACAGTGGGGCACCGCCTTGGAACGGTCAGTGGCAAAAACACCACTGGGGAGCTTAAACCGGTTTATGGTGCGCACCCAACCTCACTCTTACCCCCACCATGTTCCAAAGTCACAGGACAGTGTAAATAAAAGTAATCCCTGCTAGGTGAATCTCTAACACACGCAATGGAAACAAAAGGCATGGTATGTAAAACACAAAAATGCTCGTGTATAAATATATACAGTACAGCACAGGCGAAACCCCACGCATATGCGTCCATGCGGCATGTAAATAAGAGTCTGAAAGCATGGAGATGCGGTGGGAAATCAAACGCGTGACGCGACATCGCAAAATGTATGCGGCATTCAATTGCCGCATCTGAAAGACAAAATAACAATCAAGCGCATTCAAGCGCGACAACGAGTTCCGCCGAGTGATGCCGCGTGTCGCGACGTTATGCGGCATGTCATTTTCTATACAGGTAAAAGCGATGAAATAAAAAATATGTACTATATTGCATTGGACATATGTATAAAACTGTGTTTTTCAATAATGATGTACAATGTATTCCATATTGTAACCAATAAAATTTCAGTCTTAAATGTTTTTAGTAATTACATTATGTACTGTGTATACCAGTAAGTTTTAGTAACCTGTATGTAGAACCGTGTTTTAAAACTGTGAGATGAAAAAGAAATACCTCAACCCATACGATTATTTTGAATGAATTATCTTAATGCAGAGATCGACAAATACTACATTGAATGACAGAGTACGACCAAAAAGAAAAATGTTAAGAATAATATTAAAGCATCGTGATCACTTTAACTGTTGATAATTGAAATAAAAAGATGCTTAAAAGAATCACGTCAGAACTAAGTATTTACTGTAAATTAACGCTGAAATACATGAGAATGGGATTTACTTATCCACTACTTAATGGACATGGTAGATTTATTTTCACGCAAGTAAGCAGAAATAAGTGTAAATACAGAATGGGGATGAAAAAATTAATAAACAGCTTTTTCTCGAATTCTACTTCAAAACTGCTATAAATGGATAGAAAATGATCTAACTAAGAAAAAGAATACCCACAACCCTATGTTTATTTTTTTAGATAGTTTTACAATCATATTTTCGTATGTATGTGATGTGCTTGCTGCTTTTAATTTACGTAAAAATAGCCCGGCAGCGATGAGAGATCAGCACTTAAGTATAAGGTTATTTTTCACCGGTATTGGGCGGAAATTTGTACCTCGTAGGTGAGAATACAAATCTTTATGTACATGTATAATGTATGCGGTAATGACACTTTATATATATAAAGTATATCCTAAACCTTTCTCTCTTTCTCTCTCTCTCTCTCTCTCTCTCTCTCTCTCTCTCTCTCTCTCTCTCTCTATTGGTGTCTCAAGCAGTTATCATGAAACGTTGATATGTACATGTTTATCACTGAAAGAGAATGATAACACACGGACATATAACTTTTATTTACGCACGTACTGTTCTAGTGGTAAGAGCCACTGACTTGAGCCCACATAAATTGAGCCTAGTACCGACGGTGTGAGAAAACATAGTACCGGTATACAGTAAATTCTGCTTTTAACGAACTCTCCGGGATCTATTTAATGTGTTCCTTATATCATTGAGTTCCTTATATCCATATATCGACGTTCCTTATATATATCGAACTAAAATACAAATCGAACAAGTTTTTATAGTCAAATCCCAACCATCAACTTACAGTTGCTTTTGATTTTTCTACCACCTTTTGAACAGTTATAAATATCTATAACTGTTTTCCTTTTCTATATCCGTATATAAAATAATTGCAAAGCATTAAAAAGATGGTTCATGCTTTCATTGGCAAACTGATACAAAAAAAATTTATATTTGATACAATTGAATGAGGCCGATTTTCGCGTAATTGCCAAAACTTGAATATTTAACATGTTTTTTTTTCTCTCCCAAAATGGGATTTCACCAGGTCTGCATTCTTTTAAAGAAACGCTTATAATTGTTTACATTAAACAAAAAAGGAAAAGTCGGACCCAAAAGAACTGTTCGTTATATCCGAAGTTACGTTATATCCGGAGTCGCTATATACGGATTTTACTGTAATAAGGTAAACTGCCCATCTGTTAGAACGACCATAATACGGCTGGAACGGATGTACTTTCCTTCTTGAATTGTAATTCAGTTCAAATCAAATTTAACTGTTTTGAAACCAAACCTTAGCACGAGGGGTAAATGTTACATGTGTGTACCACAATGTTTGATGTTACGTAAAATGTTGGTGTCTAACATCGAGTGTAGGAATCGATATGCATGTACGTACAGAAACCGGTTGTGCCCCCGGTTCGAGCTCTCACAATGTAGGGGTAGATAAATGGACGTACAGTATTTAGGCTGTTACTTGTATGTTTGTGAAGTTTAGTTCTTACATTTATCTACTGATTATGTGGATGCAGTCAGCGCTGAGAGATTGTTGTTTTGATAAAGTAACAATTTTACTGCTAGCAGTAATTGTTCTGCATGAATTTTCAATCAGTGCAGATCATGACAAGTTCTGCACCGTACGAAATTCACCAAATTGAAAGCTGGAAATGTCAACTTTAGAAATTTAATATAGTCCCGTACATTTAAAAGAGTTGATGCCGATTTGTTGTACATTCAGACGGCAAATAATTGTCAGTTCTTATATTTATAACAAACATATTGTTTTTGTCGCAAAGTATGACGATCAGTTTCTACAAATAAACTTATTCAGGAAATAGGATGGTTATATTTTAGTGACAGGCGTAATTTTCAAAAAAGTTGTTATTATGTATAAACATAAAAATAGTTTATTACCAGATCAGTTCTATTTTAAAGGCACGATAATTGTAAATATTTATCACACTCGTTTAAGAAATGGTTGAAGTAACTTAAATACAGACTTGTTTAATAACCGCTTAAGAGATAATGCAATAAATTATGTCTAAACTAATGATTTATTCGGGGAAAAAAATCAACAGTAGTAAAAGGAAGTCATATCGCAGAAATAAAGTGAATACAGAATGCTACATAATCGTCTAGAAAAATCTTTTTGAAAAAGCATCAACATATGTTTTTACTATTTGTCTAATGTAAATTCGTTATCTTATTACATTTTTGTGTATTTCTGTGCGAGTTTTGATTGACATTGACATTATACAGACGGAAGCTTTACCCAACAGTTGAGTGGATAAAACAAATCATAAACTGCCGCGCACATGTAACAAAAAGATATGCTGATGAAGTAGTGATTTAGATGAAAAAAAAACATGCGATTTCTTACCAAATCTTCCGTCTTAAAAAATTCCCTGCTTCTGACGTTAAGCTCCTGATCAACGCAACAGCGAACCAGAAAGTACATGTCCTGTTTAGAAGCTTGACGTGAAGCCATCACATTCACACAAAGTAACACTTATTAGTATATAAATACAATTATTATTATAATGCAAAGTTGACACTAAAATAATCCTGTCTTAACTACTTCGACAGTAAATTGCCAATGACATCTGTTTTAGCCGATTATCTTACTTTATGGTTCATTAAAATGAAAAACATGATGACAGTACTGTAGAAAATCGCAATCATCACCCTTTGTTAATATTAGCAATAAGTGTCTACTCAATTAAGATGTGACACTAATTATCCCCAACTTCAAGGCAAGCGTCGGAATCAATTTTGTTTCATTACATACATCAAAACGACGACAAATTATTGATAAGCAATAATATTATAATTCTTGCGACAAACAACGATATCTGTAATAAAAAGTTTAGAATAAAAGAACAAAGTCATGTAAATGTTACAACATTTAATTATATCACGGACCTATATACAAATGTGTATATAGGTCCGTGATTATATACAATAATTATTTTTTTTAACGCAAACTGCAGTAACTCATGCAAAATTTCTATAAAATTATATCTTATAAAACCTTTTATAGAATTACATGTACATTTTGTACATTGTGCAAAAGGCATTAGTTTTTAAAGGAAATTTTAATCCTTTACGTCGCGTCACGCGACATGGTACTTGTCGCATAACGCAAATGACACGCGGCATATAGATGCCGCATATACAATCATATGCCGCGTGATGCGACATGGTTTTATTGCTCCCGCGTTGTAAAACCTCCCGCGCTATAGCGCGGCAAAAACGGAATCCGCCTGTGCTGTACTGTAAAAAGCAAACCTTGAGAACCAAAAAACGTATGTACTCAATGCCTTTGCAGAAGGCAGAGCACCAAGAGAAACACCCTTAAGGGCCCGACGAAACAGGCCAGAGGACAGAAATCAAAACAGTTTCGTCCCAGTGGGATTTAAAAACTGCCCATCACAGAGTCCTCCCCCTCTTCCGTCAGACACAATCAAAGAGGGAAGCATAGCGTCCAACTGTAAACGGGTTGAACACCAAACATGCGGTGTGTCTCAAAACAGTTGGGTCGTAACCTCTTTTAACAAAACGTTTTATAATTTTAGCAAATACAGTTGGAAAATTGCCATGACCCAAAATCTTACGAAGTTTGTAAACCACATCTCCATAAAAATCGGGTTTTGAAATACCTTCTCGCAGAAGAGTCTTTAGATTACTATTGAATTTCAAAACCAAATCAGAATTACGATAGTAAAATTTTGCAAAATATTTACGCAATTTGTAATAACGGTAGCCCTGTTGAAGAAGTTTATTTGTAATATATTGATTACGTTCATTGAAATCCTCAACATAACTACACGCTCTGGCAAACCGAATTAACTGAGAAATGTATACCCCATAAGATGTAGCATGAGGTACATCCCCATTCAAATGGGGGAAATTTACAATACTAAAATTAAAATCATCCCTCTTGTCATAAATTTTGGTATGTATAATATTGTTATAAATAGAGAGATGTAAATCTAAAAATGAAGCACCAGTATCCAAATTGTTAGTTTTGATTAACTGGAGTTCCCGGGGATAAATAATGTCCACCAATTGACCAAAAAACGGGTTATCCATATTAAGAATATCATCCAGATAGCGTGATGTATTATTAAAAGCAGTGATAATGTCTGCCTGCGTGTCTGGAGAAAGACTCAACATAAAGTCTCTTTCATAACAGTATAAAAACAAATCTGCGACAAGGGGTGCACAATTTGTTCCCATGGGAATACCGATTACTTGTCTGAAAACTGCATTCCCAAACCTTATATAAATGTTGTTCAATAAAAAGGAAAGGGCTTTACAAACTTCGTCACAGGTCCACATAGTATAATGTTTAACAATACAGCTAGTAAAAAAAGCTTTATCGAAATTGCAGGCGAGAAATGTAACATTCTCCCTGGCAAAAGTCTTTTGAATTAGGGCAGTTAGTTTGTCATTTATCAAATTATGTGGTAAAGTGGTATACAGAGTAGAAAAATCGTATGTACTGACTGAAGTTACTTTGTAATTATTAACTTTAAACTTATCCAGGATTTCGCCAGCATTTTTGATCGACCAAAATAAATGTTTACCAGAGTTTTCGTATACTTTATCACAATATCTTTTCACGTGGGCTTTTATAGCAGTTAGGCAAGATGTTAATAGTTTTGAAATATTTGTAGTGGTACAAGAGCTTGAATTAGCGATGAAACGAGCTTTATATGGTTGTTTATGTAATTTAGGAATCCAGTACATAGTAGGAAGTTTAATATGTTGATCATCTATACGAACTTTCAAATTAGAAACTTCACTGATGTGATCAGTGACCACATTTTGTTCAACGGAAGGACTCAATATATAAGCTTTAGTGCTATTTAGTTCGTTTTGTAAAACATTAATATAATGTAGGCGTCAAATGATGATAATATTGTTGGCCGCCTTGTCTGCTGGAACTAAGACATACTTAGAATGAAATTCTTGGATTTCCTTTTTCAGATGTCTTAAAGTAAACTTGGGTTTTGATGGAAGTAGGTGTTCATTTGTTTGGTAAAATTTTATACGAGAATCGACAATGTTAAAAATACTTCGTTTCCAAGACGTTAATGCATTTGGATCAGCATTCTCACGACGACACCATTTAACACAAAAAGTTTCGATGGATTCCGCAATATGACCACGACAAGCATGAAAATCAATAGTAGAAGGAATTCTGTATTTTGGTCCTTTAAAGAATAAATTACGAATACGCTTGTCTTTAATAATATCAAAATTACCAGTGATGACATGACCGGCATCTGAATAGCAAAATTTCGAGTTTTTACATTCGCAGTAAGAAGGGGTATTTGTTTGAACATCTAGGTCGGAAACAATTTTATTGTAATTGAATATAACATTTCTAACAGGTGTTTTATATTTATAACAGATAATAGGAACTTCGGAGTTTCGGAAATACTTAGGCACAGAATCAATGACACGTCTATCACGAAATATACTGGGTATATCGATGAAGTCAATACCTTTATTAATGAAATGAATTTTAAGAAAATGTCTATCATGATCAGATTGAGTGTCAATATGTGGACGGAGAACGTGTTGTGTGTAATGTTGGATAAGATATGACACAGTGTAAAACGGATCTGTTTGAATAACGTACTGGTCCGCTTCCTCGTCTAGTTTTTTAAGAGACTGAATAGATAAAGATGTGAGACGAGAAAGCATTGAATGTCTACCAGAGTTTGAAAGAATTATATCGAGGTCTGCAACAGAAATATTGACTTTTGATTTGCGCTTAATATTACCATTGCGTCTAATTCCATGAGACCTAGATTTACGTTTCCTAATATTTAAAATTGAAAATATATCGATATCAGGGTTTTTAGAGATATTACCTTCTTGATAAATATTATCATTTAAGCCCAACGGAAACGGTGACTGTAAATTTTTAATCCATTTGAATTCTGCTAAATGTCTGGCTTTGATTTTAAAACTAGATGTACAATTTATATCATAGACGATTTGCTCTACTGGCTGAATGGTTAACTGATCAATTGTATGGCCAGATTTACGAAAGTGTTGATATAAAAATGTAGTGAACTTCTTCCGACTTCGCATTTTATAAGAATGCTCGCGGAAACGAATTTTTAAAGATCGCCCAGTTTGCCCAACATACTGAATACCACAATTGGGTGCGTTTCAAGTCAGTACATAAATCATGTGGGACGCATTTCAATCAACGTCAGAGTTAAGTACCACATTAAAAGTTCTGCCGTTAACATTTGAGGTAATTGTGGACCTGTGCGATAAATGATTGCAACAACCGCACCTCTTAGCATTGCACTTGTTAATAGAACGGTACCCTCTACATCTCTGCGGAAAATTTGTATGTTTTATTTTATATTTCTTCAGTATAGTAGAAGTTAAAGGTGATAGACGAATACGTAGATTATTACGAAAAACAGCTGGAGAATTAAAATGAGTACGTGGAATATAAAATGACTGTGCAGAATGTAGCTTTAAAGGAGAAAGGCAGATAGATGGTGTATGTCTTAAAAAAGTACTGTTGTTATTAGGCAGATGTACAGATGATGCAGAGTGTAACCGAAGAGGTGAAAGAATTAATTTCGGAACTATATTATATGTACTCATGTAATGTAATATTGTAATACCATTCTGTGAAAAGTGGCGTTCGGGTAGAAAAGTCATCAGTATCAATTCGTCAAGTGAAAATATTAAGCGACAATTAAACACAACCTGGTTAATCGCGCTGGAGGTCGCACAATACAATAGGACGGGATAACTAGCATGGGCCCGAATGCCAGTGAACACAGAACCTTCAACACGGTATAAAATACTCCTCATCTTGACAGAGGCCGAGGGTTTAGAACGAATAACAATCCCTGAAGGATGAAAATATAACAACATTGATTGAATGTACGGGGAGACTTTTTACGGCCGCCACACGGCACAAACAACACAGTTGTGAGCATAAAAACAAAAATAATATCAAACAGGGAATGCCACGTACCAAAAACGCAGCCTCCCCAAAACGAACCCCACAGCACCCAGAAGTGCACACCACCAACACACACGACACACACACACAATCATGTACACACACACACACATATACACTACCAACACACACTAGCATACAAAGCAAACACACGAGGACAAAACGAACAATTAAAGGAACACAGTGGGGCACCGCCTTGGAACGGTCAGTGGCAAAAACACCACTGGGGAGCTTAAACCGGTTTATGGTGCGCACCCAACCTCACTCTTACCCCCACCATGTTCCAAAGTCACAGGACAGTGTAAATAAAAGTCATTTGAACTAATGGGTTCACTAGGTTGTCTTTCCCTCATCTAATCTTGTTACCAAAATGCGTGTTCTTATCGCTTTCCAAGAGTATTATCAGAAAATCAATAAAATATTATGAATTCTAAACAAAGAAAGGACATTTCTTAACCTATATGTACATGTAATATTTATCTCGATGGTAAAAAAGTAATCCAGAGTAAGAATAAAATAAGACTGGTGTAAATCAATATATTAGGTACTAAGTACCATGTAGTCTTATTTCGATTCCATTTTCAGCGTTAACCGTCCTCAATACTATAACATGCCGTGATTTAAAACCTGCAGTAAGACGCGTCAGTTACTAAATGTGCTTACTTACGTTACAGGTACATTGTATATTAATACAGTAAACATGAAAATATATCAAAACATCACACAAAAATATGTTCCGCAAAATTCTTTAAAGCATTACAGTCGCCGTTACAGTCTCTATAATCTATAAAGGTTTTGGAACACAGTAAAGAAAAACAACCTGCTCTAACCAGCATAATCAAATGGCCTCAAAGGGTGCCGTATTTAACAGGTTTTACTATATCATAAATGCACAATAACAAATTAAAAGATAGTTTCAAAAAATAATTGATTAGATTTTAAGTCTTACTCTGATCTATTACAGAGACACTACAGAAAATGACGGAAGAAACAGATAACGAAGTCAGCAATAAAACACACAATCAGACTAATATAGACAATGGATATGCATGGATCGTGTAAATCCCTAGATTCATTTATTCAGGTTTCAGACAGTTCAAAGGTGGCATCTAAGATGATGCATCACTGCAAATATATATGCGTTGCTTAAAATCTATACATATTACAAACACTAGCGAAGAAAAGGCAACATGTTATCTTCACACTGACTTTACTAACATGGATTTATGTACATGGTGCTCCTTATCTAAGCTAGTAAGATAAATGTGATTTTAAGTTCAGTCTTTGAGTTGTGACATTACTACGCTAATGGCTATCTTGAATGAGCACATACATTTACATGATCTCTCCTAAAGAGTTAAGTTAGTTCAACATCTCTCGTTTTAAGATATCTTGTGGCTTCCATGTTATTTATTTGTTTTTATATATCATTCTAATATGTGTTGTTCATGCCTTACATCTGGTGTACCACTTTGTTTCATTCTAAAGTTTGATACTTTGAATGCGTCTGTTGTTACTTTTTGCATTATTTTAATCAATCATTACAATCTTTGAACAGGAGGATTCTGGGGTTATTTTGACCGGTTTGCAGTCTGTATATTGAGTAATTTTGCCATACATTATTTCATATTTTAATTTTTAATTCTGTTTCTTTGATATAATACAGGCTGTTTTGCAATCATTAGCGGTGGGGAGTATCAAGGCATATGGTGTACTGTACACAGAAATGATTGAGTACTACTCTAGCGGTTATGGAAATACAGCCTGGATTGGTAGTATTGCATCTATACTGGCCTTTATTCTTGGTTTGTAGTTACAGTGTACATTTCGATTTGTAGGTTTTCTTGATTTATTTTGCAACGAACACATCATACAAGTTTTTACATGACTTCTTTACGTCTTTCTTTGATACACATGCTGTCATTATTGTCTTAAATGCATCAGTGCCTTTTCTTTTATACACTAAAAACTAAATGGTACATATTAGGGAGATGTATGCGGTTTGATCATTTTTATCTCAGAATGTTGCCGTTCCTTACGCAATGTGCTGGTAATTGCTGGCATTTGGAAAAGATTGTCGTCTTGCCGGCATTCTTAAACATGTTTAAGTGAAACAATGAGCTCTAATATTTGATGGGCCTCAAGAAATAATTGTTGAAAAATAAGTGACTCCTAAGACATTGATGTATTTACATGTTTCTTTTAAAACTTTGTATAATATAATATCCAACAAAAGTATACTGATATACAGTACATTGAAACCCCACTTTTCTGTTATACAATGCAAAAATAAAGGGAGATAGTAAATAATATAAATGTAAGCGCTTTAAGAGAAATACCACAGTGCAACATTAAGTTGTATTGACAAACAACTATTTATAACATTATAACAAGATGGTAAAATTCGATATTTCTACTATTATCCTGTTTACATAAACAAGGGATAAGGAGTAGTCAGGTGTAAAATTATCCCTTCATACTTTGATTGAAAAGGTATATGTACGCAAGTATAGTCATGATATATCACCAAAGACTTGTAGCGTAGTGGATAAATCAACGGCCGTCGAAACGTGGTATCACGAGTTCGAGTCCTGGCTGCGGAACAATTTTTTTCAGATTTTTTATTCATGTTAGTCTATTACCTATTCGCGAAATGCACGATTTTTATTAGAAGTAAATGTAAATTGAACTCAGAATTATGTCTATATACATGAGGGTAGAAAAGAGAAGTTCGAAGAAAAGTCGTGTAGTTCAAGACTATGGCTGGAAAAATGTGTGATAAAACCTGTAAATGCGCAAAAATTGTCAAAACTGTAATGCAGGTAACTGATTAAACCGCCAGTCTCATTTTCGATAAACCTTTAAAACATTTTTTTCATGCATAAAGCTTATAATAACATTGTATTTTTGCCTATTTTCAGGTATGCGACAACGAAAAAAGGTCTGGTGCAACCATTTTGCCCTTGGAAAAGTCAAGCTTGAGAGCAGCTATGTACACAGGACTCAGTGTCGCAAACTGTAGGAAATTTGCAAAGATGTCTCTCAACAGCTCAAGGAAACCGAAGAAAACAAGGTCCGACAAAGTGCAGCTGGACAGTTTCGATTGTGATCTGATCCGTAGGACTGTTTTCGATATGATTCAAAGGCACAAGGAGGTTCCCACTGCTAAAGCAATAGTAAGGCAACTGAAAGAGGTGATGTCATTTCCTTACAGTCTGTCATTCTTGAGGAAAACATTGAAGGAACTCTGGTTTATCTGGAAAAGATGTGCATCAAATCGAACTGTCCTTATGGAGAGAGCAGACATTACAGTTGCTAGATTGCAATACATACGACAAATTAAAACATTTAGAGAAGAGGGCAGGCCAATCATCTTTACAGATAAGACGTATGTACATTCTACACATTCAGCGAAAAAGTGTTGGCCCAGTGATAAAGTCGAAATTTTCAAATCACGGACAAGCAGTGGCGATTATCACAGTGAAATGAGCGGTTCGAACTTTTTTAGATGGCTAAAGGAAATGTTAATACCGAATTTACCGCCTAGATATATTGTTGTCGTTGACATCGCCCCGTATCACAACCTTCAGGTAGACAAATGTCCAACTCAAGCTGCAACTAAAAAGACAATTACAGAGTGGCTAGAAAGGAAAGGAATAGTCTTCGGACCCGACATGCTGAAGTCTGAATTACTTGATGTGTGCAAGAGAAGAAAGTCTGAGCCACGATACGTCCTAGACGAGACTCTACGGGAGCATGGCCACGATTGTCTAAGACTGCCGCAATATCTCCCTGAACTTAATGCGATAGAGCTGATATGGTCACAGGTTGGTTGAATAAAAGTTAACATCATTGTATTATGATATTTCAAGTATACTGCATTATGATACATCGTAACCTTTTACATTTACATCTCTTTTCAGGTTAAAGGGAAAGTCGCACAGACAAACATGACATACAAGGTAGCAGGGGTCCAGCAGTTGACGAGAGACGCCATAGAGTCTGTAACACCTGATGATTGGGCCAGATGTTGTCGCCATGTAGAGGATGTTGAAACACAGTTTTGGAAAGACAACGGGGCTATTGAACGTGCCGTTGACCAGTTTATAATAGATGTAAGCGATGAGGAGGCAACTGATACGGCTAGCGAGTGTGAGGACTATTCAGACACGGACAGTGCGTTGGAATGAAAATAATGAAATAAATGTTATACCGTAAAAAAATATAAAAAAGAAGAAATATATATGACAAAAATAAAGAAGAATAATGATAATAAAAAATTAATTCATTAATAATGATAAATAAAAAGTAGACTGGTAATGAAACAGCCCCAAATAGGAATGGAAATTTAAAACAATAAAATAACGAAAGTTAAAAAAAAATGTGATCCGACTTCACGTTGTCTTCCGGCGACAATGCATACCGAACTCAGACACCTTATCCTCCACGCCATGGCGGCTGATAGACTATGCACCGTTCTTTATCAAATATATTTCTAAATTACTGATTACAGTACTATTACCTTACCTAAAACGTTGAAATGGGATTTTCAGATAATAGTAGCGTTATCGAATTGGACCTATACCTTTCTTTAATAAAAACAGTCAACATTGACACCAAAACAAGGCCGGGATTGTTACTTGGACTTTAATATTGAAGCTGTAAACCAAGAACTTCTACAATCCTTGCATAAACGTAAGTTTTACAGTAACATTACAAAAGAAGAACTTAAAAGTCTAGAATCTTTATAATCAGACAAAAACATCATTATCACAAAGCTGATAAATCATCTACAATAGTTATTTTGAATACTGCTGACTATATTGCAGAGGTAAACAGACAGTTGTCGGACGAAAAATATTATAAAAAGGTTGATAAAAATAAGTCTGATGATATTAGAAATATAATCTCCAACTGTATAGATGACATTGGTAAGACAGAAAGTCAAGTGTCTGAGGAATTTGATACTTTTCCTAGTGAAATTAGAGATTCGCATTTATATATTTTGCCAAAAATTCACAAATCAGTTGATATGAATTTACCAGTCGGCTATTCCGGGCGTCCTATAGTGTCTGTAATAAATTATCACACTTAAAATATTTCTAACTATTTTGATTACATACTCAACCCTTATATGAGATCGCTTCCATCATATATTAAAGACACTACTGACTTTCTTCTTAAACTAAAACAGTGTAATGTTAAACCCCATAGTTATTTAGTACAGTAGTCGGAACGTTACAGTTGTCACACGGAGTGCACGATACACACACGATGTACGCACGATACACGCAGGTTAGACGCACGTTGCACGTTCGGTAAATACACGATGAGCGATTCAGAACGATACATAATACATATTTTGTTCTAAGTACAATCAGAAAAAAACATGAATTAAAATGATTATAGAAGTAAACATATTAATGAAACAAAAAAAGAAGAAATAAATTAGAACTATATTACTGAAAAAAGAGAGAAACAATTTAAATGTACATGTCCCTATATGAACTCCTGTTCGACACAACCAAAATAAGCAGGAACCTGAGTCGTTACCTACTGCACTATAGTGACAGCGACTGTATATAATATACAATATAATATATATTGACATTAATTACGCCTAGTGCTCTCCCTTGCAATAAGATAACGTGTTTACCCGATAAAAGTAGACTCTGTTGCGTCACTGTAGAATTAACCGGACAGTATAATGCTACATTAATAAACACAATACAGAAAACATTCGACGTAAAACTGAAGAAGAAATATCATTTTACTTGCCGCATTTAGTCCATCGTAAAAACAGTATCTTAAATATAAGAATGGGCGCGGATACAGTGTGCATGGCGGGATTTCGGTCGAGTGATGCTTGCCAGTGTGAACGTTCTATAGAGAGTATTTACCTAAACTTTGATACAGTGTTTTATAAATTACTCTTACTTACAATGTACTTAAAGACAAACCGTGTATCACAACAGCATTTAAGCCATCACTTTTATTATAACGAAATGCTGTCTCAGTTTTAAAGGTTTTTCTTTTTATACGGAACAGTCCAGAAAATACTTCTCATTATACCTGGATGTAAAACTACATTCTTTTTTGTTTTCTGCAGCATGTTTTCAGCGGTATGTGCTATAAAGTAAAGAAGATTTTTTTTTAATTGTCTTCGCCCGTCCATTGATTCTATGTGTCTGTAGTTTCCTTCAGTGGAGACGTAGTGGCACAGGCGGGCGCGTTTGCCTCAGGATCGGAAGGTCCTGGTTCGATCCCCACCAGTGCCACGGCTGTTGTGTCTATAGGCAACACACAAATATTCACACATTGTCTCTCTCTCTTCGTGATCGATTTTATCTGGAATGAGTTTCAAGAGCGATTATCTAAGTTGTAAGAGCTTGTTTCGCAATCGAGAATAGATAAATTTGTATAAATTAATAGTTTCCCTTCAGTTTCCATAGGGACTGTATTTTTAGTTTTCCAATGCCAGTAGTTGCGTTTGCTGTCAAGAATTGATAAAAACATTATACGCCTCTTCTTAAAAACCTAACCCAAAAATATAGGGAAATAAATGAATGAACTATTGTAGTTGGGCAAAGTCGGACCACCTATATTCAATAAAACATCGCTTTTACCGGACGTTTCCCTGGCATCAAAATAAGGGTATGAATTATAAGATATTGAGCCGACTGGAGTGGTCTTTATTAAGTACAAGACATGTATGATCCAATAAAACAATTATTAGACACAATTTATATTTCAATATAAGCGGGTTCGACATACTGCAAGTGGACTGCAAAATAGTAATGTTATGTCAATCCTTTAAAAAGTCTGTAAGATATATTTTTACAACATATTCACTCATACAAAGTATTTTAACTCCCCAGTGTCCATGAAGTACGTTCAATTTCAATCTCACTCTACGTGTACATATTACGCATATAACTAGTTTGTTAAAATTATAGTTATGCAAACATTTTGCATTTAAACGAGATGGAAATACCCCACCCACTGTATAGAACCGAAAGTATCATTTTCATGAATGCTGACTTCAGCATGTAATGAGTGCATATCAGGTTCATGCATACAAACGTATATATACAGTCCAACCTTTCTAATGAGATATAACAGAAATTGACGTCATTTGATCTGTAATGGGGATCAGCGGTAGTATGGCCATCTATATTCATGAACTTGCAAGAAAGTATTTCTTCTCCGCAAGGTCTGAACAGCATTTTATATATATATTTCCTATGTCTGCAAGATCAGTAGGTTTATTGTGACATCTTAGAGTAGCTATCTGTACCTTAGACGGAGGTGTGGTGCATGCAATTATGCCAGTGTCATGAAAGCTATTGTAACCATCCAAAGTTCTAATGTTATGATCCATATTGTCTGCGACAAACTGCACAAACTTTCCGGGAAAATAACCAGGAATACTTAAATTGTTTGCAGCTGCAACATTCATTTCAAGTTTTTGTACTTTCTTGTATGATGCACTGAAACCATGTCTATATAATGTATCTATCAAAATGGTGCATTTGTATGCCGAGACCCAACTGTAATGGATCAATAACGCTTTTTGGTGTACATGTTTGTATAAGTGCTTGGCCAGCTGCTGCAATCTTGAAAGTCTCAGTACATTGAATATCATTTCTAATTACTTTTGCTGCAGTAGTAACAATCTTCATCTTTTCCTCATCTGGGTTATTAACTTTCTGAGATTTATGAAAAGTATGAATGATACAGGAAGTTGTGAGTTTTAAACGTACAACATCATTTTACTGTCAAGCTGACTAAAACAATATCTGAGCCAAAATGATCAATTAGATTGCTTTTCACGTACAATGTACTTACAACTATACGCCCTCTCACCACATAAGTTTTGCATTCGTTTGACAAAATCATTAAAAGACACTATATTACCGTCCGATTCTTTCATAAATGATACAATTTCAGCAAATGCAGCGATCTGATCTTACAGGTCTACCAGGACTTGTTATATCACGATCAGTTGTTTTTTTTCAAATCATCAGACTGAAAACACGTCGGGACATATTTACCCGTTCTAAAAGTAATGTTACATGTTTGGTGATACATTGTATATAGCATCTGCTGCAGGCAAATCAATTGTGTTTTCCAGCCTACCAAGTGCAGAAGTTGCCCATTTGCATGAACCACTATATTAGATTTGTGTCACATTTAAACATACCACATGAACGACGGGAACAATGAAATCGCATTTCAGACACAAATTTTAAATCATACACAAATATTAAATATTTTACCTTCGGTACTAAAAATTTCAAAAACCGCATCAAATTTTGAACTTAAGCTTTGATCATTGGACAGATTATCTAACTAAGAAAATAAGTGGCCACACTTACAGGTTTCGTTCGGGAATAAGGAAGTTCTCGCTGTCTTTTTGCATATCAACCAAGATGCAACACTGAAATTTATTGATGAACATATTTTGACACGTGTACTTGATTCCCAATTAATATAGGTCATAACGCACATAAAACTTTGAGTTTAATCATGATTCAGACGGGACTTACTCATCATAAATGGTAAGTATTTTTGTCAATGACAAATGTTCAGTCAGAGAGTTCGTAGTAAATCAAGTTTCTTGTAACGACAGGAGGTTAGAATTCGTCTAGTGGGTAGTGTCGCTGACTTGAAACCATATCACCTATCATTGATTTAGCATCATGGACTCTTGCCCTTACACCCAATGTCTTTGTGTGAAAAAGTTAGCAGTTTCATACAGAGAAAAGAGTTTTAGTACTTGGTCCGTCCAAGAAACGATGGTTCGGTAAACTGCTCGCCCTGAAACAGGCGTTAAACAGCGACAACACACAACGCACACGAAGTTGCAATTATAAACAAGTAATTTTAAAATAAAATATAATTATTTTAAAAATTGTGCATAAAGAGGAAATGACCCGTTAAAAGTTTTACCTTATAAACTGTTCAAGATAACTGATATAACGGTTTGCTGCCAATAAACTTCTTCACCTGAAATTTAGACACGGTATTTTTATTTCATTGAAAAATAGCGCGAACGAGATTTACAAAAACTCTATACACATTAGCCATTTTGAATCAGAACAAAACATTTCGCTTCTCCATTTGTTACTAGTACAGCCTCCCATAAAGTTTCGTTGAAATGTAACAAGCGGTTATTAAAATATAGCGCGCACAAGATTTGAATATTGTACACTCACGTACGGACAAGGTGAATTTCCAGTATACAACCTCCCAATTTTCATTCAAAGAATATTATAACACAGAACCTTTCCAGCAACTGTTATTTTGCAATGTTAAATACTTAAAACCTTTCAAAATTTCTAAAATAAAATCCACCACGGTTCCATGCTACTCTGCTACTCTTGTCACTGACAATCGACTCGTAACAAATGCCACTCTCTGGAATTAAGACATCTTCTTTTCAAAATGTATTACTTATAACGAAATTGCATTAACAAACTGCAATTATATGAAAGTATAGAAGGTTCTATCGAAACTGGAAAAGTGTGTGTTACATTTCGTAACTTGAAATTAATGGCACTCCCACGCTTCCGTAGTAATGAAAATCAAACAAGGGATTCACACGTTTTCATTTAAATGATGTTTTAGTTCTGTAACATGTATATGCTTGTGTAAACTACCTACAAAAACGAAGAGTTAAAGAAAAAAAGACTTGAAAAATACTTTTCGGCCTGCGATTGTATCCACCTGTTTTTCCTCTTCTCAACAGCATTTTTCGTATTTAACGCACTTATGTATCTATTCTATTTAAAACTTAAACACGTATGCTTACGAAATATGTGTGTAGTAATCGATATTCCACCTACCAGTATCAAATTCAGCTCAAAATTCAAGTTTGAAATCTTCGCAACCTTGTCCGCCATGTTTTGTGACGTCATCACGCGCTGTTTCTTTGAAAAAACGTCACTATGGTGGGAAATAAAGGCCATTGTAAAATTGAGGATATTTGCACATATTTGGACGTTTATTTCTCAGTTTTAGCAAGACTTACACTCTGCAACTTTTGATATGGTATTAAGTAACGACTTTCCTAAAACTTAGTCACAAAATAAATTCTTTTGCAATTTTTTCTACCTTAAAAGCCAGGGTTACTAGACTAAAAGGACTGTAATGCGAATAGAATTAAAAAGGGAAAAAGATCTGAGGTAAATAGTTGGGGTTACTGAAACCCCGTGTCCGCTTGATAACTCTTTTGTATAAAGTGTCGTATCTATGCCTTCTCCAAGCAAATATATAAAGCATATTTTACTAGCATGTATCTGATTATCTCAGCAAAAGAAGTACATGTACACTGATGTTTGCAAAAAACTGTCATCTTTAAATTACTAATATAAATGTTTTGAAACTGATTTATTATTGTAAATTAGCAGTATCTTCAAAATGCATGCCTTGGAGTTGTTGCCATGGCCTCCGAGTGGTTTAAGGCGATCGAAATTTGCATTGCTAGCCGATGCAGGTCCGAGTCCTGACTTTTGCCTTCTAATGTTTTTTTTCGATGTATTTATAGGTAAGCACTCTATGAAGCCCGCGATACTGTACAACGCCTGGCCAGTATTAGCGTAAATCGTACACTTTTTGCGACACTCGCTAATATTATTATACATGTACTAAACACTATAATATAGAGTAGTCTTTTCGTGTTTTGAAAAATCCATTCAATCTTCCTAAGAATGAATTTGTTTGCTTCTTCAAGTATAATGTTAAAGACTTTTGTTCATTAATCTAAACGAAGACGATTAAAGTGTGTTTCAACTAAAAGCCTTTAAATTCTTAATTTGATATTTTTATATCGATACGCAATTTACTTCTTTGTACACGATATTAAGCATTATTTGCAGAGAGAAGACAACTTGAAGTCTGTGAAGCTTCTTTAGGCCTAATATGAAGAAAACGTAATAACTTCTTTTTAAAAATGCACGTTTGCATGGCGTTAGTTACCTTGATCACTTCGAATAATCGATCGAAAATGAATTCTGTATGATAAAGCAACAACGCTTGTTATTTATTTTAACAGGAAACGTCAGAAAACGTAAGTAACGTCTTGTTACGTCAGTCCAATCTTGTATTTTACGTCAACGTTTCTCATGTTTCTCCCACTTCAAAATAGTTTCTGTGGCACGAAAAGAAGGACGGTGACCCCCCTTTTTTATTTGATAAAATTGCTTTAAATTGGTTTAAGATTCCATAGCGCTTTTTATAAAAAAAATTCTCTCTGTCCGTTTTTCGCAATTGCCGTTAAATGCGTCAACTTTGCAGTTATTTTTGCATTGAAAATTGTCGCCCCTACAGAATTCGTTCCACACTTTTTCATATTTTGGGCAATACAATTAGATATTTTTTTTTTCAGATGGATAAATGATTCGACATTGCATTTATGAAAGTTAGATTGTTTCGTTACCTACATAGACAGAGATATATCGAAAATAAAACGAAAATTGTCGAAAATACACCTCCCCGCTAGGTGGCGCTTTTAACTCAGTTTCCATGGAAATATCACTTCATTGTATTTTTTCTACAAAAGTCAATTAGTCACGAGGTTGTCATGCAAAATATCCTAAATCTGCGTTGCCTTTATAAAAATGACCCGATTTCTGGGGGAAACCCGCGAGCTACCTTTAATGAATGTTTTATACTCCTGCATATTTTACTGAGATGTTCTCATTTTTTCTGGACAGTTTGAACTAAGATCAGTACTTAAAGGCCGGGGAAGAACTATAAAAAGGTAGAGAAATGGCCACTTGCTTTGCATACACTGGGCTAACAACATCAGAGGTTTAAATGAAATTTTAATGAAATTAAAGAATAGAATTGTTTGAAATTTAACACAAATGTTCTTTAGCATAAATGTCATAAAGTCTGAAGAAATAAAGTTCATTGGTTGTCTAAAAGTGTGACTTCCAGGAAAAAAACTTGTTGTCTGCTTCAAGATTTGAATTTGCCTCTACAATGATTGGCAGCTTCTCCATTGGCTGAGAGCTAATAATATCACAGCCGTTGTATGAGTCACACACATTGACATAAGGCGGGAAAATTCCACATGTAATGTTTTGTTTAGAATAGTTCTATATTTCATAAGTTTTATATATTTATGCATAATAAGCAGCTGTAATTAGTTTCATCCCGTAATAAAGTGTTATCTGGTATAAATTAATAGTCCCATAAATGACTTAGGTATGGTTTTCCACAATATTCATTCTCAAACTTGCTTTTCACACAATATTAACCTTTAATGTTTATTAAAATTAATGGCATTTATCAGAACTAAGTGACATTCCGTTCTGGTGTGTATCTACATAAATTATATCTCACTGATATAGTAAACTGTCTCACTTTCGAAAGAAGAAAATCTATCTAAAGCACTCATATACATAAAGAAAGGTACATTTACTCAATGTTTAATCCTTCAATAAAACATTGCAATAACTGAAAGTTGAATATAAATTTATTTGAAGTGACAGTCACCTAAAGCTCACAAAAGTATACAGTAAGTTATGTTATTTATTCTGAAATTGCACTTCCCAACATCAAACAGACGATCTCTGTGTTTACATTATCACATTACAAAGTATTGTTAACCCTCTGTTAGGTAGTACAGCTCCTCCCTAAACTCCTAATATGCTTTATTGCTTGCCGGCCAGTATTTCACTCAAACAAACCCCGGCCTTCAACAAACATGTATCTCATAGATGTAAACATTAGAGACTTCATGCATGTAAGATATAACAAATATGTTTATAAAACAAATGTCCCAGATGAGTACTATATTTGATTACTACGGACAAAACGGAAACGAGAGAAACGTGCACAAGAAATCCGGAATGAATATGGATGACAGTAAAATACCTTCGCTCAAAACAGGCGATGAAAAGTTGATGTAATGCATTAGCCTAAACATGGCGTAGAAGACAGGCATTGGTGGAAAAGGTAACCCTTATCCAGTCACTGCTAATACGAAATAAATTAATTAAGAACGGGTTTATGAAATAAACAAATAAGTAATAATTTCTTAATGAGTAGGTCTATTGCAAGATACACAAGAATTCCTATCTGTGGGTAAAGTTTGTAGACGTGCAGAATGATTTTTTACATGGTTTGGCTTAGGATTGAAAGTAGAAGTCAAAGTACAGTAATCATGACAGAAACAAATCAACAAATGATTGAAAACAACATAAACATTTATTGGTTAAAAATTAAATGAAAAGATTACGTAGTGTTTAAAATTATGTTTTGTCTATTCGCAGCGCAGCATTCGCTGCAATTTAACTTTGGTAAATCAATAATTATATTCAAAGTTAGTAAAAAGGTACGAAAGCCGAGACGGGTCAAATAAAAAAAAAAAAAAGAGTAAATAAACGCGTACATACAAGAGAATAAAACGCGTACGTACGACATTTAAACGCGTACGTACGAGAATTAAACGCGTACGTACGAGAAATAAACAGGTACGTACGAGAAAAAAACGCGTACATACGAGAATTAAACGCGTACATACGAGAATAAAACGCGTACATACGAGAATCAAACGCGTACGTACGAGAAATAAACACGTACGTACGAGAAAAAAACGCGTACATACGATAATTAAACGCGTACGTACGAGAATAAAACGCGTACATACGAGAATTAAACGCGTACGTACGAGAATTAAACGATATAATTCACTGTGCTTTGCAGGTATAGCCACACCGGGTATAGGATATGTGAAAGTTACAAAAACGATTTTTAAAACTCGCAGTTTACAGTTTTAAGGTGCATTTCGCGGAGTTTTCCCATATTTTCACTGTACAGTAGAAGCTGTATGATACTGTTAATTATTTGAAAAAATTCCTGTTTCAAAGTGTCATTAAAGGTATCTTCCTTAAAGTCCCAGGACCACAATTACAAGTAACTCTTATATTACATTGTACGAAGAAAGATGTCTTACAGGCGTAAATGACATTTATTTATACCAGGAACAGTCCTAACTTAACTGTTTAAATCGATGTATATGTTCGAATTAAAGCAGTATTTTTCCCATGATATTGTAAAAAATAGGAAAGACTTTCTGGCAATTCTTTTTTCGTGAAGAAACGATTTGAATACAAAAGACATGAATGTGTCAACATTGTTTTAGAGTGAATAGAACATGGTTCTATCACTATCCTATCAGTTATTTTACAATATCCGGAAATTCAAAGAGATCCTGTGACTTTAACCACTAATTTTTGATAGTGTGTGCCTCTGTGATTTATGTCCAGTTATTGTATTGATGAGCTAAGACGTTAAACCACTGCTAAATTCAGTTTATCAAATCATGAACACTTAAAAACCACCATAGAAAGGTTTATTAGTTATTGATTCGTGCTCATGAACTAGTTAGGAATGAAACAGTTCTTTTAAAAAACTGATATCGAATGTTTCAATATTGTTCAATTTGTCTGTGTAGTGACCAATACATATATATTTATTTGCCCTTTTATTTTTCTCGTCAGTGTGGAGTTGCGAGGGTATTTTTCACCTTTCGTGTATTCATTCAAGTGGTTTCGAACGTTAGCACTATTTATTGCTTAAGGTGACTATCAGAGAGAAAAACTTTTATCACTTGTTTATACTCTTAGAAAATAGAATATTAAGAAAGCTTTAGTGTAAAAAAATGAACCTGTATATTGTTGTTGATGTCGTTTAACGCCCGTTTCAACCGTATTTTGGTTAGTTTTACAGGCGGGCAGTTTACCTAGCCATCGTTCGTAGGAAGATCCAGTACTAGAGCCATGTTCTCTGTAAGAAACTGCCAACTTTCTCACAAAGCGACATAGTCGGTAGCAGGACTCGAACCCATGTCCCTAAATCTATGAGAGGTTACAATGATTTCAAGTCGGTGGCTTTAACCATCGGCCACGGAGGCCCTTGACTTAGAGAAAATTGGCCATTTTCAACTTGTGTTATTGTACATATATCCCAACTAGAGCTATAACTGAACATAATGAAAAGAACACCACAAACGCGCCTTGTCACAAGAAATGGCATTTCTCATAGCAATAAGCTCAACTATATGATTAACAAAGATAGCCGAGAAACACTGGGCTCACGACCGTACCTCCTCATATGACACCAGTACTGGTTTTCCAGGAAACGGACTCGAAAATGACTTGATAAGCTACAAGCTTTCTTCGCAATCGAGCTTAGATAAATTAGTATAAACTAAAGGGCTTGGGGATATAATATCATGACCTTAAGCTAGTATATAGTAAGAACATATGTTTTGCAAGTCATTCAATGATCTGAACATTTGGCTAATACAGTATTTTGACATTTGACTCTGAAATGTGACCTTGACTTCTCCTTGGTGTGTCTCTTTCATATGTTAGTCATTTTATTCTCGTAGGTACACGTTTTATTCTCGTATGTTCGCGAATATTTCTCGTATATACGCTATTATTTCTCGTATGTACGCGTTTAATTATCGTACGTATGTGTTTTATTCTCGTACGTACGTGTTTTATTCTCGTACGTACGCGTTTAATTCTCGTACGTACGCGTTTTATTCTCATACGTACGCGTTTTATTCTCATACGTACGTGTTTTATTCTCGTATGTACGCGTTTAATTCTCGTATGTACGCGTTTAATTCTCGTACGTACGAGTTTTATTCTCGTATGTACGCGTTTAATGTACGCGTTTAATTCTCGTATGTACGCACTTTATTCTCGTATATACGCTATTAATTCTCGTACGTACGCACTTTATTCTCGTACGTACGCGTTTAATTCTCGTACATACGCGTTTTATTCTCGTACGTACGCGTTTAATTCTCGTATGTACGCGTTTAATTCTCGTACGTACGTGTTTTATTCTCGTACGTACGCGTTTAATTCTCGTACGTACGCGTTTATTTCTCGTACATACGCGTTTTATTCTCGTACGTACGCGTTTATTTACTCTGTTTTCGTTTTTTACTTGACCCTTCTCGGCTTTCGTAAAAAGGTGAACAATGCTGATTAACAAAAAATAATTTCAAACAATAAGTTCGTCAATATTTATTTTGATTAATTTACGAAAATAAATTGACCAATTTATTTTCGTAAATTTATCAAAATGAACACTAACCTATATATAAAATTAGCACACTTTAGGCATTTTCAACCTTTATATATAATAAAACGCCATCAGCTTTCTGTATTGTGATTTTGTGGGCTTGCCATTGTTCATTTGCAACTTACGGTGAATCTAAAAGATATTATCTTAAATACACTGACGAACAGCGTCAAAAATGTATGTAGGTTAAGTCGCGGCTGTAGTGGATTTCGATTAAAGTGAGAGATCTTTATGCCTAACAGCAAAGTTTCTTCAAAAACAAATTACGTGACAGCCTAGTGTGCTATCAGGTGAAACGAATTTGTCAAATAAATCAGATTAAATGAAGCAATCCTTATTCGTGCATGAAGAGCAGTTTAATACGCAATATACGTCGCTGTTGAACTTGATTTAATAATCACATACGAAATTGTACAAAAACTTGCATTGGAGTATTCAGATATGTAAGACATTATAAACGAAATTGTTAGAACAGATTAGTCTTCAAATTGTAATATTGCGAAACAAAAAGGATATTGGACACTTTTAATACGTTTTAGATTTTCGTTTGCTGGTGAGTACTTCGGTTATTAATTGCAAACTTGCTTAAGAAAGCAAGACATGCCTGAACTGTAATGCAAAATTAAAGTTGGTTAATTTTCTATTTCTGTCGAGTGCTTTTTTATTCAAAATAATAAAAGTGTTAATATTTTAATACTGATAGAATTAAGACGTTTTTAGTGAAACGCGTTATTTAAACCGACAGATTTGTAACTACTCTTTATATGTAACGATTGATGAATGCATATGTAACTGCAAATAATGTGTCAACCAAAAACAAAATAATGTCAAGGGCGTTTGTGTCTTTTACTTGCAAACACAATTTATTTCAAATGTTCATTTTGGTGGACTTTGCTTTAATAAAAATACAATATTGAACAACTAATATTTCAGATACACGCTCGTAATTTAATTACAACGCATCCAAACTTCATATCGTATTTTAATCAACGATCAGTAAAAGGGACACACCTTTCAATCCTTAATTAATGGCATTTTTATTAGTTCCATTGTTTCAGAAATGTACACATTTTAGTATGGTATCAGTAAGAAGTGATGTCTGTAGTGTTTGTTGTATGTGTATTTGTTACAGGGGAATACTATAGGATAAAATAAATTGTGGACCATCGGCCTAGGAGTCTTCACTTAACACATATCTTCGCACATGTATTTTCTATGAATTGATGTAACGTCAAATTTTGTGTTATTTTATCTGGCGAAGAAAAAACAACGCGCACTTATACATGGCCACTTACCAGTATAGCAATTCACATTTGTCCCAATATTACATGAGAAGTGAATGTTTGTGTAATCAATATTATCTGAATACTTTAATGATGCTCAACGTATTCTGACTAATGTTTTATTAATAAGGGCGCTGAAGTGTCCAATGAGAATTCGACCTTCTATATAGATAACAATATTGATCATATGTCATAGGGTAACAAACTCCTTATGTAATAAATATATAAAGTTATTATGAATTAATACTGGTTGTTGTTTTGTTTCACTCCTCAACACATTAATAGAATCAAGTGACAGCTTTAAGTCTAAATATCCGTTCCTATGTGTTACTCGGTTTAATTCAAAGTCCTATACTTTTCATAAATAGTCCCGTTATTCTATTGTTACTCCCATTTACTAACCTGTGTTAACAACTCACCCATGTCGTGTTGTATCGATGACCAGGGTAAGGGCAATGCATCGTTGCACTTACCGTTTGACCATGATACAACATGAGTTGATAATAAAATATATCTTAGATATTTTATATTGTTTTCAGGTTAGTATAATTATGTTATTTCATAAACAGTTATATAAGTAAATAAAACAATAAGTGTCTTTATTTACATTAGCATATGTAAGATGTTGTATTTTGTAAAACAGTGAAATAGATTGTGTAATTTACACTGATTATAATCTTACATACATGCATTGTGTACATATTAATATTATTAGTCATTTAGAATGGCACTTGCCGTTTGACCATGATACAACATGAGTTGATAATAAAATATATCTTAGATATTTTATATTGTTTTCAGTTGTCACTGTCTTACGTCTTGACACCCAACTAGAATCCACAAATTATAAATATTTGTCGTCGGGCTGGGAAAAGCTCTATAGCCGGGATAAGCCGGTCCGGTGTCACATACAAAATGCATAGCCGACTTAACATCGGCAATAAAATATAAAGTAAACACCTGTGTTTAGAAAGTGCTGTTATTACTCATCGCAATACATGTATATTAAATCATTTAAGTGTATAAGATCTGAACTCGTTTTTACTACATCGTAAACTGATTTTCAATTTCTATTTACTTGCTTTCATCTTGATATGTACCTTCTATAGTTTCTTGTTTCTTTCCTTGTTCTTTTAGTGAAGGCTGTTGAGCCTCAAACTAGGCTGAACCCGGGCAAAATTCATACAAAGATGAAACTTATGTTTTCTGAAAGTTCAATGTCTGTAGTATACATAAAACAAAGTGCCTGGGAAATTCTCTAATCCAAGATGGCCGCCGTACTTTTGAAAATACCTGTCACACACAAATGCTTACAAGTATCGCATATTCTATTTGAGAATGTATTTAAATGTTGCTAAATATCACTACTGTATCAAAATTAATGGGCATTTGTCTTGTTATGATATAGTTTCGAGTTCTGTTAAAATATCACAAATTTGTTTATGGCCAAATACCTTTTTTTTTACTTTTTTGCAAATACTTATTTTCTGTTTCCAGTCTTTAAAATATTTTTAGCAAAAATGCCTGAAAAAGGATATTCATGTTAAACCAATTCTATATTTGTAAATTGTGAATTGTATCGGATAAATCTGAAGCTACTTAAACAACAGCGGCTTCTACAAGATGGTATTCTGTGCAACACCCCGGATATTCGGCTACTTACACGCCTGAACGATACCTTAAACGCCTGTTCTATGTACATGTCGAATGTTTGTTGTAAGTACTAACAAAACCAAAAGGGTCTAAGACAGCTATCTTCTGGTAAATGAATTTGCTCTTAATGGTGAAAAAATCAGTCATTAAAATTAAAGATTATGGGTAAAAATAGTAATAAATATGCGGAAAATGAAACATTTTGACACTTTAAGCTTTATTATCCTATTATCCTATGAAAATGATTGAAATAATTAAAGTAGCCGATTTCCCTGATAGAGCTATACGTAACCGATGGATGAATATACGTTTCACTTACTGTTTTGTGTTTTTGTCGCCAAATGTTGCGTTTTACGCGACCGAGACAAGTATTTGGAGATACCGCTGACGATCATCGATTACAAACAATGATACCTAAACATAAAAGCAGGGATACCAACTTCGTAATTGCAAAGAACCTCAAACTCCCCGCAGCGGTTACTTCCCTTTACAGTATACATTTGAGAGCGAAGCTCACCAAATCAAATCGCTGTGAGGAGTTTGAAAGAATCTAACATTTCTTCCATGTTTTGTGCAGGGGAATGGTTGTTAAAATTTTTGACGTGTAGAAGCGAGTAGGGGCATTATAGCACCGATATTTGGCCTTGTCCTGTACCAAATGTTGCCCTGCCAAAGTATTTTTGACGCACGAAAGTAATTTTGTTCCAGGTAAGTAAGTATACCCTAATTTTGACATACGTTTTTTGTCAGTGAAAATGGAATAAAAATTGTAGGGTTGGGATGGAAAGGTATACGGGTCGGGTTGTCGCAAACACACAGTTTATTTGTTTTGACCTTGATCTGTATAACTGGAATATAAACCGTTTTTGACAGTATTTTAACTAAGCAGAAACAAATTTCTTTTTGATAGTTATAGAAATTGGGAAGTAAGAGCAGCAACCTATAAAGAATAGGCTAAACGGCATAAAGATGGACTATGTTATTGTATACATGTTAACTGTAATGTTGTGTCTTTTATCGTGTTCGGTACAGTACGGTATAGTTTAAGGTTTAGCAATTTCATACACTAATCTACTTTCATTTTCTGTATTTTATAATAGTGTTTACTTATGTACAGTTCATACTCCTATGAAATGCAATAAAGTTCAATCTATCTTATATTTGTGTTTTAATTCAGATTTAAATTTAGTTAGGTAGCGATAGACGTTAGCTGAATATGGTTTGCCAAAATCTTCAATCTTTTTTAAAAGGTCTGATTAATACCTATACAAAATAAAAGAAACAAATGCTGGTGTTCATTTCGACTGAAACAATTAGCTATAAGTCATGAAATGTAAACATTTTCTAGCCCATCAGCAAAGTTGAACATCTGACAGCTACGGGTACCACCTGCGATGTAAATATTTAGTGTTTTTTATGCACTATTGTCTGCTTTAGGCAACCTAGTCACGGATTTTATTTTACCTGTCTTTGAAGTATATTTAAAAATTGACAAATTATGTTGTGGCTGGAGGTTATCCCTAGCAGAGCATAGAAGCGGGTTGGACAATGAGGACATTATCTCTCCAATATTTGGCGCTGCCACACCAAATATTCTCTCTTGTATGTGCTGTGACAATGGAGCCATCCCAAATTTAGCATATTTAAGAGCTTAAACTACTTTGAAGACAGATATCGAATATCTGTGACACGGTAATAGTGCATTAACAAAACATCTTTTCACTATTGGTGACATCTTAGTTTTAAACTGTGTTTAAAATTGAAGAGATCATTTAGATTAAGCGACCATGTTCACTTTGTAGTCATTTGCATTGCCATTTCTTTTATTTAATTTAATACTGGTACATAAGACCTTTCCAAAGATGAATAGGTTTACATACTTTCTAAACGCAATGAATAAGATGTCAAATATTGGTAAAATACGGTGTTCAGTCCAAACAAAAAGTAATTTCCAACCTCCGGTATTTATTTTCATACTCATATCTACACACTCATTAAACCATTATACTACACTTGGTTCATTACATATCATCTCTCAATTCTAAAACAATCCATTTCCATGATTAACTTATGTAGCGATTGGGGTATTCCTTTGATCGACAAAACCGGCGAGTATGGTATCTAGGCTAAACGTCAGCGGTAGCCTAAATTCCACACACATGTCTCCGAAAAATTGATCTACCTTTATTGTTTCTTCATTTTTAATAAAACAAATGTAATGGCTTACTTACCGAATGTTTGCTTTCCATTTGTTTTGAAAAAATGTCTTTTTTATTTACAAAAATAGCTTTAATTTTGAACATAAACGTTCAAATCTTCGAAATTATACGATAACGTGATAATAAACACATTTTTTCATGTTGTTTCGTGAAACAGGAGACGTAAATTTCACAGATATATAGAAAAATGTGTGTTTTTACGTTTTCCGATCCAAAACAGTATAAAATCTTCAATAAATGGTGAATAAATAACTTTTTAACGGCATGACCACAAACATTCGACATATACATAGAACAGGCGTTTTAGATATCGTTCAGGCGTGTAGGTAGCCGAATACCCGGGGTGTGCAAGGTGGGTAGGGAAAAGTTACAGGCAGTTCAATAACTCAAATGTATCCAATCCTTACATATAACCTTTAATCGCATTGTCCCATAAACATGTGTAAATTTAATACTAAATTATAAAATTATGAATTACTATATATATTGGAAGTAGGACATTTATGTTAATGCATAGACTGTCTAGGCCATCGTGTATATTCAGGGTGGTTCTCTCTGTACAAACAACCACTTGAAGATGTTGATGGAACTTCAAAAAATAGTCATTGTAAAATTCACTAAAATAGTTTGATTGCTTTTAGTTGGCATTGTATTGTGCATAAGTTTCAGTCATGAAACTGTCACTGAAATTTTAATTTCCAATATTTGGTAAAAAAATTATATTAATAGACACTTTACAACATTTACCATGACGTTGGAACGTCAAAAACGTCGGCCATGTACAGTATGACGTCATAAAATGACAGATATTCGATAAAGTCAAGGTAATAGACAAAATTTCTTTCAGCCGAAAATTTAAAGGTATTTCTCTACGTCGCCCACATCATTTACATCAACACTTTAATATTTACAAATCTTTCAGGCATTAAAATTTCATTGTGAGCGAAGCGTCGAAAAGCTTTCAATTAGAAAAAAACAACAACAGATAACATCTGCAGTAAGTTTCTCGGTGTGTCACTCTAAAACATGGGAAATAATGGAAAGCGTATCATTAACACGGCCATTTTGACGTCGAATCGGTGCATACAAAGCATATAAATTTTAATTATGTGTTGAAATATTTTAAATGTCTTCAATCATAATTATTTTGACAGCAATAACATTTGCTCTTCAGCATGTATGCAGGTCTTTCTCCATCGTAACAAAATCTTGACACTAAATATCAGCGTCTTGTTGGAAAACTGTTGTTTTTTTTTTCAAAATATATTTTCGTCAGCCGTCGGGTCAACGAAGAAATTTTTTTAAAGATTGCGTTACAAGGTTGTCCTAATTGTATTCACGCCTGCTTCTTCTTCTGCGTTACCTTGTTCAAGTTCATCTTGAAGATGTACAGCCCAATCAAGTACCGACATTTCTGCTTCTCCTTTTTTCTGTTTCACTTCTTGAAGCAACTTGGTGTCACCAACTGCGTTGTCTCTTTGAAAAGATCTTAGTATTGGTGTACAATATGTATAACATGCACAGAAACCAGAACATTCACATGAGGAATGGTGCAGTTCGCTGTCAATAATCAAATCAAAGTTTGAATTGAAAGTAAGTGTGTCCACGTTTTGTGCCAAGTACGAACTGACAGCTCGCTTTCCGACATCAGTCTTTGTGACAGCTTCCTTGTTGAAGGTTGTTTGGTTTATGATACTTGAAGCTGTCTTCAAATGGTCGACAGATGTTGTTATTGTACTTTTTCTTTGTTCACGTGTGGCAGCTTTTAGATCATCGGGTGTGAATGTATATTTTTCTTCACATATGACAACCTTTGAAATAGATCCTGCATTGTGAAGGTACATGCTAATCATCTTTTCGATCTTCTGAATATAGTCTTTCACTGTTTTGACGTTAGCTGCTTTGAATTTCATGCCAGCGAATCCATCACGCACAGTTTCATTGTTACCAGAATACTTTCAGGTACTTTTTGGACATTTAAGGTCATTAAATCATCCACATTGATCTGACTATTCCAAACAGATGCACCTTGCATAGACCTTGTCAGCGAGGATTTCAAAGCTCTCTGCATACCGACAGCTTTCATCACCTCGGATTTGCTACTGTCTGGCTTGACTAGTGCTTGACAGGCATTATTTTCAGATGAAAAGCAGTCCATACGTATGGCTTCCTTGGCTACTACTTTTTGTCGTTTTGACTCCTTCAGTTGTCTTTCGCTCTGAACGACTTCTACCTTTGATTTGATAGTTTTTTTTATTGTTATGCCTTTACTTTTCTTTGCTCTTGAAAGAAGTTCTGATGGGCCAAATAAATTATCAGTAGAAGGTTGGTCTTCACTAGTCAAGCCAAACATTCTTTCCTTTGCCAGATATCGCAGCAGCAGGTACTTGCCAGTATCATTGCTGTTTTTATCTAATATTGACATTGACAGATATTTGGGATTCTTGGAGTACACATTGAATGGGGTGTCATTTTCTTCAACATTTAGTCCACCTTTCCTCAAAATTAAGTCAACAGTTGGAAATATGTGGTTTTCATCTACTTCTGTGACATCCTATCCCAGTGTGTCATCATCGATGTCATTTTCTGTACATTTTCTTCTACGGTCCCTTACTTCATTCAGTGAGTCTATCAGAGACATCCGACAAGAAACTGATGACAAATGTGAACCTGACCTAAAACCTTCTATATGATCGAATTTCGCTTTGTATCATAGGCAAAGTTTTTCGTGCTTAATTTGAATGATTTTGTAAACAACACTTCCTTTTACACTGGTGATTATACCCTGCCCCAATAACTTCGCGCAATATGGGGCACATGCTTCGTTTGACTCCATATCTGAAATGAAACATTCCTGTTGTTCTCCATTCACTGATTTTACAAATGATACAAGGAAAGCCATATGTAGTGATATCGCTATTCTTCGTACATTTCTAGTGGCTGTAACTATGTGCATGGCAGAGACAAGTTTTTTCCACTCATCTTGTTCATCGTCTCTCATAAACTTTATCATTTCAACCAATCCTGCATCTTTGTATGCGCTGAAGAGGAGTGTTATTTTCGATTTTCGTAAATGCAGCAATGGGAATTCTGGTAGAAATGCACTGTACTTTGTATCAATTGCCATAAGGCCTAGCAGACTGCTTCCTATCTTGTTGTCAGGACCATAAAGAATTATGTTGCAACTCTTACTTGGATTATCTGCATAACCCATTTTCTTCAATACCTCGTCTAAGATCTCTTTTATTTTGGACATATCGTCATCCCTACCAGTTGCACGGGGAGGGTCTCTACACAACAAAGGAGGGACTTTAAATTTAGTAAAACCAAAATCTGACAATACTGATTGAATAGCATGCTGACATTGAACAGTAATGTCATCAAGTATTGACATATTATCTATTGATTTTTCCAAGTCTGATAATCCATCTTTTTCTGTATCACTTAAAGTTAAACTGTCACAATCAGAAAATTCAGGCAACACATTTTCATCATCTATCACCCTTAAAACTTTCTCAAGATCGGTATCTTCACATTCCTCCTTCATATCATCTTCATCATACCCAATGTCAGCAGTCAACACGTTTTCATATTCAGTACAGACAGAGTGATCTAAAGATGTCTGAAAGATATAAATGTAGTTTTAACGGCTTGACACATGTTATGGCATCACAAACTAACATATCTAAAGCAATGTATATGTGCAACGCAAACTTTCCTGCTCTTATATTATACGTCAAATGCTGATGAATATTCAGTTAATGAACATTGGGATAAAGGGGTATAATACTGTGGTACATAAATTTTATACTTTTAGTGTTGTGTGCTGTGTTAAGATCGAAAACATGAGCGTGTAACGAGTTTGGCGCTCTGACACCACAGTACTGCACCATTTCAAATAAATGAATAAATCACATATACAGATTTCAAGATTGACAAAGAGAAAATTTCACGTACCTCATCGTCAAAATTAACTTTCTCATTAACATTTTCGCCTTCCTTGGAAGTACATGCATCATCAATATGGATTCATAGTATTCATCTTTATAGTTACATGTAATAGAAAACAAAACTTCATTGTAAATCTGAAATTACCGTTTCTAATGCAATATTCTGGATAGTGTACAATAATAATAATTCAAATATAAATCTTAAATAAAAATGTATCCATGGTAGAGGAATTACAACAGTCAATTCAAAAACTATTACTTTAAAACTACCGATGCAGACCTAAAACACACATGCACCGTTTAGTGAGTTCTGTTATAGTTGATCACAATTAATACATCAAGAAAGCTTGTCTTTAAAATTTCAAAGCATGAAATTATTCACTGGTTGTGTACATTTGTGCAGTCAAAGCAATGGCATAAAACAAAACTATATACCTGTTCTTTTTTTCCAAAGTTGGGGCAAACCCTAACTCATCGAACGGAAAAACTGAGTATGAAGTTTTTGCTCATGTTCATTCAAGGAAAGTAACATCCTGTCAATATCTGTCTTGGTCAACTCTGTTTGTTTCTTACATATGCAAGTATCTGAGCCATCACATTTTGACTGGTGCCAGTCTGCTGTTATTCCTGAATCAAGCGGTAGTCCTTGTAAAGTGATGGGAAGAGTACATATTTGCTTTGACCAATGTTCACATGGGTTTGGGTCTGCAATGTACTTCAAACGAAACTAGTTGTCTAACATCTAACACTGTCTCAGTCTTGTTGTATCTCTTTACCGTAAAGCATGTTGCTTGAGAAAGGTATTATAGTAACAAAGATCTTCATTTGACTTTTGATTCAATGTATTTTCTGCGGCACATAAACTCTTTGTTATGCCGGCGGATGAGGTAATATCAAATACAGAAGTCACACTCTTACACTCCAAAGGTAACTCCTCTATCTGCCTGTTGTAGAATGCCTATGTAATTTTTATTAGTAACATTAAGAAGGCAGTCATAGATACGGTACAATTTAAGTAGCTTTTGTTGCACAAATTCATTGCCGTTATTCGATTTTAGATAACTTTATTTGTTAAGGAAGCCTTCTAAAAGTATTTGTGTTTCTATAGGTGTTTCAGTGTACCACTGTAAATAAGTCAAAGTTTTTTGCTGACAACAGCTTTGTCGAGTTTTCATTATTTTCTATTTCATCTCTGAGTGAAAATCTGGCAATACTGGAAATATACTGTTCAATACAGTTTGTATGTAAGAAATACACACTTTCAATGTTCAGATCGTGTTTATTCCTGATGAAATAATATGCTCATTTACACAAATCTTCGAGTTGAACATTATATACTGTAAAACTTGTTGCAATAACAATCTGCACGGAATTGTCTTACCGCGATTTTTCTGTGTCAAAGCAAATAACATTTAGAACTATTTCTCCTGTGTATTTTTGAAATAGATTTAACAACTGATAATCAATGATAACTGGAGAATGGCGCTTTTCCGCAACAACTTCTGCACTGCTACATTCTTCTGCCCTCTCTAATCGTTTTGACTTTTCATTTATTTCTGACTTTGATAGTATCATCCATTTGTCACTGCATCCTTTAAAATTGAAAATATGTTGAAACTTTGAAAATTTAATGATATAACTTCTTCATACCCAAGCTTAAAAGTTTCATAGTCTAGCGACGTAGAGAAATGATTTTCTAACCAGCAAATTTTCTTCCATTCCTTTTCTTTGAAGTGATCCCTGTGTTCCTTGATTAATGTTTTTATTTTGAGTTCCTCAAACTTTACATTTTCAATGTTCAGAAACTTTGTTTTAGCTATTAATTTATAAAGTTCAAATGATGATGCAACTGAAGTTGCGCTCGATGCTTCTGATAGTTCTTGTTCGATTACTGTTGTGATGTATTCGCACGCTTTTGAACTTTCCGAAAATTGAAAACTGTATTTTAGCACAGATGAGACTGATAGAACTGGGTTTCCATTATATGTCTTAATTCCATCTTTAAAGTTTTCAAATTTTCTTTTTATGTTGAAAGTTCTCACTTGATTTCCGTTCGATTTAAAAAAAAGCACAAAATCTTGTAACCAGATATAATTTAGTTCACTCGAATTGTCATCTTAATCTAGTCAAAATAACTTAAACAATCTTCTAAACTTCATAATAAGCCATCTTTGCCTGAAATAATATATATAAACATTGATAATTTTTAAGTAATTTTTCAGAAATTCAACAATTCAAATGTATAAGAAACTCATTTTCATATTTTAACAATGATTTTCATATGTCCACATGCCTATATCCATTTAAAAGAATAAAGTTAGAGACTATGTACATAATACAATCAATGATATTTTATTCCTTATTTGAAGATCAGAACTGTAGTAATTCACATTGTGTTTCATTTATTTGTACACATTTTAAAACCTGATCCAGAAATGTATGTGCACACTTATTTTGCATGTATGATAATATAGTTTTTCATACATGTGATAATATAGTAGATAACATATAGATACATGAAATATACTTACAGATATTTTAGCTATTTTCAACACAAAGCTAGGAGGCTTATCAGAGAGTAATTTTCAGCAGAAAGTACCCTTGTATAACATAGTGTATAACTTAAAAGAACACTTTTATTTTTTGCCGTTATATGTAAAATATGTAATTTTTAGCCATTTTTTGCTCCTGTCAAATGTTTTAACTGATGGGTCGATCATTCCCGGGCAGAGCTAAATCTGTGCAGATTGGTTAAAACGATAACAAGAAAAACTGTGATACAAAGTATCACAGCGGGCCCACAAACAATAATCCCATGTAAATATTTTGAAAATTGGTTATAATTGATATTGAGACATGGCCCCAAAAGAACTCGAGGGAACCAATTCTGGTTGAACAAGCAAAACCTGACACGACACCACATCTACTGACTGACCTGTAGTATCGAAACTTTACTGTTATCAAATAATATTTATACAGTATGTCCAGGAATGCTCTGTAGACCGTTCCTGGTATGTCTCATTTTTTCATTACCATTTTCCTTATTTATTTGATATGAATGAAGATTTTTATGACTATTTGCCGTAAAATATTCTTAAAAAATTAAAAATGATTATTAAAACAGCAGAAAAAAAAATTTAAAAAAAATTGGGTGTTGATGGGATTCGAACTCGTGGTTTCTAAAAGTACACGTACACAAAAGTGTTTGTGCTATCGGCTTTATCCATTACACCACGGAGGCAGACTTATTACGAAAGGGAAAAATTTAGCTAAGACAATATCATATATGTCTAAAAAGGCGATAAAAGAATATTCAGTCGACTCGTTTCGTTTCTATAATGTCAAAGGTTGCGTTAGTGGAAAAAGCAATCATATATCCATTTTTCTAGGTGTAGATTGCGACTGAAACGTGAAAAGCGCTTTTTTCTTTTTTTACCAGCCTATATTAGATTGCGCCCTCTATGAAACGAACGACAGCGCAATTACAAACGACAACTCTTGCTTTTCCAAAAAAATTGACTGTGTCTACAGTTTTCATCTCAGAAGTACCTCGATTTTATAATGAAGAGAGACGCATATGTTCGATCTAGTGCTTAAGTCTCCATGCATCTTTTACTCACCACGTATTAAATATAGCGGGCCGCTGCTGCGGCCCGCAATACCACACACTATTTTAGGACGGAGATTTAGGCAAAAGCATTAAAAGATACTGCAATTTAGTTCAAACATATCCTGAGTAATAATAATAACCACATTCGTCTTCAATGTGGTTTGCAAATGCATGATATTGTATTGAATAAGATATCCTGGTACGCAAATTTGAATTTTATTCGCTCGATCAATTCATTTTAGTCGAAAGTTTCTCACTAACTTTTAGTTTGTGAAATACACAGTGAACATCATTAAGTTGAATCGCGACATCACGCATGCCTTTTGGCTAACTTTCGATAAATTATTTTAGTTTGATTACGAAGATATCATCCGTAGCTTAATGAGTGGCTTTTGAACAGTCAGTCAAGATTTAATCAACTTCAAGACAAACATTCAATTAATTTCATTTGTTTAAAGTCGTCTCAAAGTTTTGTTTCTTTCCTTTTCAATATTTATCTCATCTTTCAGTTACAGATGAATTTGCACAGGTGATTTAAACGTGGAGTATACATTTTGAAATGTCAACTTTATGTTTATATTAAGTATTTTCAGCAACTTCAATGCAAAGATCTAGAACCGAATTGAGTCGTTACACTGTGACAATTGCAAATATTCATGTTTATTTCTACGGAAGGCGTACAGCTAAATATTTAAAGTACTGTGTAGGTAAGCAAACGGTTCACTTCTGATTTAATTACGTTCAATTGTGTTATGGCAGACAAACGCTTAAAATCTTGAATATTTTCATCCTTTAAATACATACAGAACGTATATAAACCTGTGCATTTATGAAAAGGTAATATTGATACGACAATTTATTGAATTTTGAATTTGCCATCTTGCACATTTACTCAATATCAGTCATTTAAATCATTCACTTTAATAAATTAAAAAATAGTTTCTTTTTTAATAAATACAAAGTAAAACTTACTTATTTTTTGTACTTGCATGCACATAAAGGTTCAAGTGGTTGTATTTTAATAATATATAGAACAGTTACAATCAACCATTTATGAAAAAATAATGCACATGTAAGTGGAAATGTACCATGAATGATATGATTAAAACAAAACAAAGTGAAATTTAGCATCTGTGTGGATCAGACTTTAGAAAATCCTCGAAAATGGTGAACTGGTTTTGCTTATTAATTACAAGATATTTATTAACCAATATGCTACTCCAGAGATACGTTGACCCATTTTTATGCGGACAGGCATACTTTTGTTGTTTTTTGTTATATCAGAGTAGTCTGTTTTATCATGTTAGATGCCGTCAGATAGTTTAAGATAAATTTTTATTGTAGAATGCATCTTTTTGTAGGTGAACATGAGTAAACGAGGAGATTATGACAATCTAGCAAGCGGATACGACAGTGCAAGGTCAGCCATGGGTTCAGATGTCATTGCCGCCATGCTGCAGTTTCACAGCCGAAAGCCACTGAAGGCAAGTTGTTATATGATGTTTTGTTATTTCCGAGAAATATTCTTCTTCAACTTTATTTTGAAATACAATTCAGCACGTTTTATGTATATCTAGTAAAATTTTTCTTTCTTTAGGATGTACGCGTTTTAGACGCTGGATGTGGTACAGGGAATTACACGAAAGACTTGACTAAATATGGCGTCGGTCATGTCACTCTACTCGATGCCTCAAAAGGTATGCTAGATAAGGCCAGGGTGAATTTATCTGAGGCTATTGCAGAAGGATGTGTCGAGGAGATATCAGAAGCTACAATCCCTCCGTTGCCCTATCGAGACGCAAGCTTTGATGCTGTAATGTTTAATCTTGTGAGTAAATTATTATATTAGAACTTGTACTCTTGTCAGAAAGGCTATGATAGAGTCTTACTTATCTTATGTAAACATCGTTTAAATTAACCATTTTGCGTCTTACTTGCCGCTTTATACACACCTTGCAAACTTATGGACAATGCACATTGAAGCAAGTAATAACGTGGTCGTTTATTACTTAAAATGTACTAATCATTTACAGGTGTTGAACCATCTAGACAAAGAAGGAGATGGCGAATTCCCAACAATTATTGCGACGCTGAAGGAAGCAATCAGAGTTCTAAGTCTAGATGGTGTGATGGTGATTTCAACCGTTCTTCCATCAACGCTACAGGACTCGATTTGGTTTACACAGCTCAACAAGAAATTGACCGACAGATATGTAAACAGATTACCTTCGTTTGATCAGTTTCAGAAAATGTTTCAAGCAGCCGGTGTAAGATGCATCCAAAAGATGAATATATTAGGCTCAGAATTGCATAAGAATTATTATTTCAAAGAAGGCCCTTTAGACGAAGCCTGGCGGAAAGATCATTTGTACTGGGCAAGTGCTACTGAAAAAGAACTAAATGAGGTCAAACAGAAAATTGAAATGTTAAAACTTAAAGGAGAACTCGATAATTGGGTAGCACAGCATGATCGTACAAACACGGCAGGTCTATTGACAGTGTTTGTTTGCAAACCACAACATTAGATGTGAATACAGGTCTTTTATTTGCAATATACAATTATATAAGAAATGGCTTTGAAAAGAATTATTTAGCAGCAATTTAGGAAATCAGTAACACAGTCTTTATATCTAGTGGTTAATCAAACATGAAAAAACATGCTCAGTAGATTGTGTACGGATTTATGACCCTAGATAACGTTTCTCTAAAACTTATGTATTTTTAATTTCAAAGAAAATGACGTTTTTTATACAGAAAGTTATTGGTTTTGCCGGTAATTTTGACAATATGTGTTAAAAACTATCTCATACACGATGTTATACTTTTAAAAAAAATGACAATTGACAAGGTTCTAGGATGTTATTGATTGTACAAATGTATATACATCGTAATTTGCACTGAGGCTTTTTTTCTCCTACATTGTAGGCAAAACGATAACGGAAACATTTGTATGTATACCATGCCTTATTTGCGTCCTTTGACCTGCAGACTTTCTTTTTGTTTGGATAAGTCATAATTGAATTATTGACAATGTTTGCACATTTGTATCTAGTGAATGACAAATATATGTGTTCTCCCCTGTTTTTAGGATTTGAAGAATTAAATGCTTTATATCACTTACCTGTGTGTCATTTGCGGCAGTTACAGTAAAAATTCAAAATACAAATGAATAAAATGTAGATCTAAATAAAATTTCTTATTAAATATGCAACTTGTGTATCTTTTTATGCATTGTTCTATATAACATATTAATAAAGGTACTTAAAACGTACGTAGAATACATTTACCTTGTTCATTTACTTACTTTAACGTCACCCTTATTACGTTTTCTGTTCTGTAAATCATTTAGTGTCACTCGTGGTTCTTCGTAAGATATATATGAATGAAGGTACATAGGATACTACTGATATTACAAAATTTTCGTTATAACCACAAATAATCTTTGCAAATGTATATAACTATTTACATGAAGTTCACCTTAAGTGCGTATCATCTTCACATCACAGCTATTAGGATTCCAGCCAGTAAGTGAAACAGTCCCACCACCGGGAAATTTTGCAGACACAATTTTTTGGAAGCCCAATATCTGATGAACATATTAACGATGTTTACATGCTGGCCATTGGGGCATACGTAAATTGCACCATGTTGATTTACGTTACTCCCTAAAATGCCGATGAAAAATAGCTTTTCCAATCAGAATGAAATATATGTTGTCCTATCATTATATTAGCTGTAATACGACAATTACATTTAATATCTACATTGAACCTTACTTTTTCTTGAAATACACATTTTACAATTTTGGATACACTGTTAACGCTGTTTACGTTACAGAAGGTTACAGTAAAAACAACGAGAAAAGACATCTGAAATTGTGTTTAACTAGTCAGAATGAAGTAAGCATGCATGTTTTGCAAACATATAACGTATTGATGCATTTGGTAAATTTGGTGGCACTTGGTCAGAATTATCTCATAACAGATATGCAAACCTTTCAATTTTATACGTTACTGGAAAATTGCAATATTACAGTAGATGTGCTAACTTGTTCTTACAGGAATAAAATGAAAAATAAACAAAGTCCGGTCAAATCAGCTATCAATTTGAGAGCAACAAAAGGTTTATATAAAGCAACATACGCGAATCACTGATATTCATCTAATGGAAAAATAACGAACAGTCAAAACTAAATATAAAGAAAAAATCAGAAACACACATCTAGCTATAAACAAAAACTGAGTAAAAGTCAATATTCTTCAAAGAAAGAAAACTGCTTACAGTTATCATTGATAAATGTTTAACTTGTTATCTCCTCTTTCCTCTTTCTGCAAGAAGGCTCTTTAAAATCATCCCTTACTGATATTTATGTTTCTGTTTGTCTTGTAACAAATAAATGGTTCGCCTTTGAGTTTAACAGTGCCAGACAGCTAAAACAAAAGGTGAATTATACATGTAAACACCATTATACACTTAAAGCCTGAATAAAATATATATTCAATATACTGGTACCTTTGACAAAGTGTTGACATAATTGAGCTCCATACTTTCAAAACTATGTAAGGTTTGCAGTGGAAACTACTGTTGCCGAGAAATAAATTTTCACCAGAGCAGGATTTGACATGGGACCTCCAATACATTAACGGACATTCTACAACGTCGATATAAAAGCTAGCTCAATTGCAAGAGAGTACAAGTGCCGAAGTATACCTCAACTACTCTACTATAATTGAAAATGTAAGTTCACGTACCAAATATTTGCTTGTTTCAAGTCATGAATTCCATTGTATATGAACGTTTAATTTTTATGACAAAATATTAGGTTTTTCCTATTTTGTTACTTCAGAAAAAAGGACGTTTTTACAAAGAATCTAAAAGATAATTGAATTTGTTCGTATAGTATTACATTACATAATGAAATATACACCCCTGCATTCATACGCTGTATCTATCGTTTTGTATTTCAATACTCTGATAAAAAAAAGCAGGACGCTAATACACACAAGGCATACATGTAATAAATACCTTAAACGGTATGACACTGACCTTTTTACTTCCACCCAAAACATACTTTTCTTCGAATGGATTTATTCCTGGAGAGAAAAAATGTAGTGCATCAAAACTTAATGACATTTTTGCAGCAATTAGCACAGTCTTCTCCGATGAAATGTTCAGGTTCTTATATCTCGAAATACCGAGATGGTTGTATTAGGAAAGATATGATGACCTCCCAGCAAACATTTTAATGAAGCTTCCCCAATGCCTGAAATCATATATTGTTTAAAACTAAATAATTATCGTCCACAAATAGTTTCAGCAACACTTATGACATATATCTATCAGTCTTTTTAATGTCATAGTATCAGATACTTAAACATCAGTCGGGACGGCTTATATGCAGAAAGTATTATTAAGGAAACATGTCTCGTAATTTCAGTATAAACTATATGCAAACTTTGGAAGAAACATGTGACCATATAACCGAACTACAAGTATGTACATTAGTTATGTCCTTATGGAAGACACAGACATTTCGACATTTCTACAATGCCCCCCCCCTCTCTCTCTCTCTCTCTCTCTCTCTCTCTCTCTCTCTCTCTCTCTCTCTCTCTCACACACACACACACACGCACACACACACACACACACACGCACACACAAATTATTTGATAAGATAATGTTCTATTCACTCTGAAACAATGTTAACAGTCAAGGAGCTTTCTTATTTTTTGCAATATCATTGAAAAAACTGCTGCGCTATGTTTATAAAATGTGCAAATATACTTTTACATTTCAAAAACAGATAAGGAAGGTTTTTGGTACAAATAAAGGTCATTTGTGTCAGTAAGACATCTTTTTTTTTATAAAATTAGAGCTACTTGTAAATGTGTTTCTTGGACTTTTATCTCACTTCAATAAAATTTCTTTAAATACACAACAATGTAATTCAGCATGATGCAATATAACATATGTAAAGTAGCCTATTTTATTATATAAGACTAAAAAAACTGTTGGCTTAAAAATAATTTACCTCTTTCTTTTCTTGCACATTGTGATACAAACTATTTACTGTCGTACATGGACATCCGTCTTTAACATTTGCTACAGATAACAAATACCTGATGTGCACATTTCTCTGAACTTGTTTTTGCTTTTTGTACGTTACATGTAAATGCATTAATGTATGAAAAACGTTTAATCTAAAGTTAATCTTTTAATCGTACCTAAGGGTGCATTATAAAGTAATTAATGCAGTTGCATATATCAGAGTATGCTAAAGTATAAGTGTAAATGCTTATACTTTTTGTTTTCAATACATGTATACAAAATTATATCTTAGTCCTAATCTATATTTATGTTTCTAAAGAGCATAGGGTATGATATAACATCAAATGGAAACATAATGTTTTCAGAAAAGATATTAAACAACATAAATGCTTTCAACTATACTAACCAATAAATTTACCTGCTGTTTATTAATATTTTTTAAGTAACTTGTGCCATAATTTCCACTTCTTTGCAAGCATGTTTATACAAAGCGGGTTTCGCAGATTAGCAAACATTATGATTTCAGTTCACCCTAAGCGAATACATCATTTGATAGGTGCACAGAATACGTTGTGAGTCAGCCAGTACACAGAAGTGATAGTTTAATGTATGAAAAATATTTTGTATACATCGTCAGACGTAAGCAGTGATTATTTAAATCTCTCAAAAGATTACTTAGATTATAATAATATAATATTTACTCTTTCAATATACTCGTGCAATGTAATATATCATAAGAAAACTGATATCGAATCTTCCTGTCAGTTATACAGTGTGATTCTAAATTAAAAGTCCAGTGAATGGGTATCATACACGCATAACCGATCAGACAAACCTGACACATGCCAGATTTGTGTCCTAATTAACATAATTTCAATGCTTCGATAGGCACAACATTCCGAATAAAAGGCAGCGGCGGTTTATCTTATCCAAATTTGGATGCTTATTATTTCGACTCTAACACGACTTATATGAAACAACATTTGAAGAAAATGAGAGAACTGTTTTCATCGAACGTAAATCACACGTGTGTGCTACGCATTTGCCGTTGAAGTTCCATCCGCGAACGTTGTAAAGGCGCTATTTCAACGTGACTTTCATTCATGTAAACGCGATGGTCAGATTTTATCAGCATTAACTACACTCTCATAAGAAAGAAAAACACTTAATAATTTTCAAATACATATAACATGAATGTTGGTAACGAGTATATATGAATGACGTCACAGTTTCTTTTGATAAATAACGTCACTGTGTAAACAAAAACAACACAACAAAACAAGAAATAAAGTCAGTATAATTAATGAAGTTAACCTGACGTGTCATCCATTGGACCTCCCCCTCCCCCCACCCCCGCTTTACCTCTGGTCGGGACAACCATATCATCCACAGTTTGTCATGCAAGATCATCTATACGTCGGATAAATTGAACAACGTCGTTCAAGGTCGGTTTATTGCAGAATAACCCAAATTGTTCTACTTGTGTGTAGGTTATTCGCTGGTCGTGTTAGAATACCCATTTCATATGTCCAAAAGCTTCATTATTAAACTCAATTCGTGCCATCATATATTTGAAAGTACTTCTTGCAACAATTTACAAAGACTTTATAGATGTGGTTGAAAACATTAAAGAAAATGGTCATTTTACTACATGTAATTACACATGTACCAACGTTTGTGTAGATTATATTCCTACATTCATAGTCTAAGTATACGTGTGCTTTTGGGGAAAAGGGATAAACTATTTACGTGTGCTTTTGGAATTTGAAGCAAAAAGGGATAAACTATTTACAGATTTACTTTCAGAATTCTTCTCAAACGATGTTAATTAGATACATTTGTATAGATCTGTCCGTACGTCCTAGGAAAAAGACTTTTAAATAAAGTTGTCTTAGTACGAGAGTGGTAGATTTTCTTTCGAAAAGTGTTTGATCGATAATCATACGTTTTCTACATTACTTGATCAATAAATCACATATTTTTTCAAAATCGATAATGATATGTTTTATAAAATACTTAATTGATAATCATACGTTTCCTTAAAATCTCAATCAGTTATCATACACAAATAATAAGAATTGTAAATTGTTGTTATAAGATGTTTATTTATATGTACTTTACAACCAGTCCCAGCAAAATGATTAGTCGTTCTTATTCAAATGCGTGTGTAATAACGTGTCATATCATAAATTAAACTTGTTGTGGTTTTTTGTTCTTGTTTATGTTTTTAAAACGGATTTGATATGTTTTCATGGAAAACAAACGTTACAGAGATATTACCGTTCAAAGTAACCATCGTATCTTTAAACAAGATATTAATCAATGACTTACATTTCTTGAGAAATAACAACTGCCATGATAGTTATAAACGAAAATATTTATGAAATAACATCCGTTCCAGCGGTGTTCACCGTTTAATAAACAATGATTTGGAGTACTGAACACAGTAATTAGCCACGAAGGCCGGAGGCCTGAGCGGTTGATAACTGCACATCAGTACGACAAATTATTTTTTATTAGACGATAACAACGCTGAAAAGGATGTTATTTCGATTCTAACGTGACCATATATTATAAAAGGTGAATAAATGCAAAGCGTTATTTTCTACGCGAACTCTCATTTAACGTCATGCGGCGCAATATGACGTCATGTTTACAGCATATCGATTATCGCGTTGTTTATGGTTGAATATAACTTTTTATTTACTCTTTGTATATAGAGTCAAAATCTTGAGTCATGTTAGAATAATATATAGAACAGTTGTATCCCCGTCGATTGAAGGGGGGGGGGATCCAAGTAAAAACACTGAAAATATGTCCACTCTATTACATTACATTATGTATAATTTCAGTTGTGTCTGTCAATAAAACAAATAATTCAATGTAATTCCTTTCTCGCATATTTTCAAAGCTTTTATAGTAATTCAAGCTTCATTCTTGACCATAATTGAGTAAGGCTATTTTAACGAGTAATATAACTTAAAGAAATTGAAATGTGTGTAATGAGGCATGTGAATCCCTTTCAAATTAGTAATGGTATTGACATATGTTCGTGCTATAGCTGCAAGTAGAACTACGTGCGCATCAACTGCAAAGTATCTGGTATTATCTATCATGACAAAGATGGAAGATGGACATTACAGATGTAACAACCTGATTGATCTTTAATTTGGTTTTTGTTCTAGAAATATATAATGTGTTTAGAACATGCTTTATACGAATCTAGTGCAGCTCCGGTAATATTGTTTATTTCAATTTCATATGTGTTTACTTCATGAAAACGAAACAGATTTTATATAGAGACATTTTCGAAACCAAAAACATAATAATATTATGACGAATTACAATTTTTAGATATTCGGAGCTTTTGAAATTAAAACACGATTTTAAAAACTGGAAAAAACACAGTGATTTTTAACGGATTTCTTTGATAATTTTCAAAAGATTAATAAATTTTGAAAAAAAATAAAGTGTATATTCCTGTTGTAGGCGGTGAGAGTGTACATTCGGCCTAGTGTTATATATCCCAAATTTAAGGTCAAGTAAGATCCATTAAAGTGATTCTTTAAAATTGTGTTTTTATATTTATCCTTAAAATTATTATGATAAACCATGATTCCACTGTGTGAAGACCATTTTAAGAAAAATGATATTTCATACGTTCGATGTTAATGAAGTTATATTCAGATGTATTGTCAGCACGTCAGCTACATAACACTGTTTATCATAATGTATGCTATTTCTGTACGTTTCAATGCGCTTTTCATTTTCTCATATAACTCATAGTTGATACATGTAGTAAGCAAGATTGAAACGTATTTTAATATGTCCAAGATAATGCCCCTGGCAATCTCCTTGAGATATCAGTAGATCTCAAGATATCTATGTCCAAGGACATGCCAAACAGTTACTGTTGAATTATGTGTACTACAATACATCAGTGTTTGTAGATAATGGAGTGTGCTAATAAAAATGTAATGTTTAAATCTGTGACTTGTCATTGATATCGTAATCTAGTCAATGTGGATATTCTGAAATGAACTTCACAGTAGAGTGATCTGTAGCGTTTACTCTTTTGGATTAAAACGATGTCAGGCAAGGTAACCGAAGAGACGGAGAGGAAATCGCGGAAACATACCGATATAGATGGCGGATATGCCTGGTTCGTCTTAGCAGGTAAGTTGTGTATTAAATTAAACAACTAACCAACTAGAGAAAAATAGTTTTGTCTTCATAATTATGTGTCTACATTGATCACTTTTAATGAACAGTCTGCAAAATAATATATGGCACAGCATTAACCAAATAACAACGGTGAACATTTTGTTTGATCTTAGTCACATTACTATATATTATACACTCTCAGGTCATCCCACATCCCGCTTTTTTCACCCCGATACAGAATAAGGGCATTTGAACATCCCGATTCTGAGACATTTTATTCATTGACAAATTGTTGTTTACACAGAAAATGGTAAATATGGAAACACATGTCTCGTCTTATGAATACAGTTTTCTTTGCATATTGCAACAAAGTCCTGTGAAACAATAAAAAAGACTAGTTCGTGCTATTGTGCTTAAAAACAGACAAACATATCGTCATCAACATGAAGCTGTTATATATACCAATCCGGATTTGTTTCACAATAAGCCTTACATCGTTTTGATTTTAGATAAGAATACGTATATACAATATCTCTATGTACCGCCTTTTGTGTATTTGTAGAATAAGATGTTTCCCTCTTAACAACTATATTTTGTACAGTTCGTTCCATCTCTAACCATCTCAAACTTGCCTCGAAATTATTAGTGAAAAAAGTATACATTTGCTGCAGGTGAACACAGCATAAGCTTTCATATTTATTAAGAGTCAAGATCATTTGAAGTTATTAAACTATTATTTTAAACAGGCTGTTTCGTGGTGTACACGTTCCTGATCGGAAGTGTAAAGGCGTACGGAGTGCTGTACACAGAGATGGTGGACTATTTCTCTGCAGGGTATGGAAATGCGGCTTGGATAGGCGGCATAGCTTCCTTACTACGGCTTACTCTAGGTAAAGTCAACTGGGTTGTATTGTTGTGTAGTAATAAAGAAATGAAATGATAACAGACAATAACTTAGTCATTCAAGTTTGATGTTCTGTTTAAGAAATTATAATTTATAAATTTATACTTCTGAAAACAGTATTTTAATGGCTTCTAAGTGTTACTCTTTCCTTATAATGTACTCACCAGGTCCTGTTTTTAGACGTACTTAAAACAATTAACAGTATTCTGCAAAAAAGTCTGTCATTTAGGTTGGATTTCTAACGTGCAGTGTTTTATCAAAGATGATAGTAGTCAATAAACCTTCAAAGATCTCTCTTTACACAATTTTAAAACCTTGTCATATCATCATACCCACTTGGTATCTAATGGAGGCACCGGTATAAGGCACACAAAAGAGAGTTTCTGTGCTTATATTTCTTTCCAAAAAGTATTTCTTTCAACTTTCGAAATAATAAAGTCAAATGGGCTTAAAAAATGGGAGAAACATATTGTATACAGATAGTGTAAACATTTCCCCTTCTTGTGATGCAATCAGTTGTTTGCTTTAAAATTATTCTTGCTATTATCAGTGCATATATTTTTCCAGTATTTTATATAAAATTATTCTTTAAATCTATAACGACCTTTAATAGCACTATGATAAAGACTTAAGTATATTCAATTTTTCTCTTTATTCTTTGTTAAAGGACCTGTGGCTAACCTTCTCAGTAGGAAGTTTTCCTTCCGCATCGTCACATTTGTCGGTGGTATGCTGTTTGGACTTGGTTACATCATGTCTGGTTTTGTTAGCAAAATGGAATTTATGTACCTTACATTTACATGCTGCGGTAAGTACAAGTCAACAATTCAACGCGTTTTCCAAAGTACAATGTGTTTCAAGTTGCCAGAAAGTTTTGTTTGTTATACAATTATGTGTATCATTATTTCCAAGTTTCTGAGCATGGATAATGTGTTCTGTCTTAATATGCAGTAAACTCCGTACAGAGCGTTGGGACCATTTAATCTTTTTTTCTTATATGTGGAGTATGTTATATCTGTAAAGCAATTTAAAAAAAATACAGAAGGAATAAATTCGGGCCAGGAAAATTAGTTTCTTATATCCGGAATTTCTCTATATCCGGATTCGTTATATACGAAGTTAGCTGTACTGTTATCAACCTGACGCATATCACTCTTGATTTAAAGGGTAATCAATAATGTTACTGTACAACATGCAAGATAATTATGGCACTTTCCGTTTGGCCAAATTTATGTCGATATTAACGGGTAGTATTTCTAAATCCGGATGTTCGTTCCATTTTCGATATGCAAATACGGCCCTTTTCTCCTACGCCATATAAATACATGTATACATTTGTAATATTAAGTTTCGAAGTTGACGGATGGTCTTGATCAAAATTAAATTTGTAAATCATTTAACACACATATTTATACCTCTCACATAATTGTTCAGGTGCTCCTGTATAAGTGTTGAATACCATGTATTCGTTGTTTCAAACTAAAGCTTGCTGTATTTGGCTTCTAAAATGATGCATAGGGAGATTGCATATTAGAAAATCTGTTTCTACGGAGGTAATATTTCGCGATGCTTAGAAACAGATAAAATAAGTTTTTTAACAGAGATTGTTTTCATTTTTCTAGGTTTAGGCTATGGTTTTACGTTTTCGCCTTGTTCGACAATAGTGAGTTTTTATTTTGAAAAACGCCGAGCACTTGCCAATGGCATCACAGTATCTGGGAGTGGTATTGGTGCACTGGCTCTTCCTTTTTTATATAAGTGAGTCGCTAAATATTTATTATAAAAGTCAGCAGGAACCTTTTCTATCTTTCCGACTACTTCGGTAAAGGACTTTACTTTCCCATTAAAACATGCACTGTAACTCAACGGAATCTAACGTCTTTGAGGTTACTGGTCTACATCCTTCATGGATACTAAAACCCCAATGTTTATACAAGACAATTTGCTGTTTACCTTTCTTTCACCTATTAGTCATTGAAATCATATTATACTTTGCGCTTTTGTTCTTTTTCGCAAAATAAAGCCATGTTTATCCATGTAAGTGACTTTACTCAAAATTGAGTCTCATTATCTTCTTTTATCGAAAGCCTATTTATCCTAACGCTTTCTGGTTAGAAGGCTTGAACATATTATACGTGCACTTTGAACTTTAAGAAGCGAATATAATCCATTAAGTGTTTATAAATTAGTCACCCATTCGAAAATCATATACATACAGAATCTACTCCAAGATGAAGAATAATAACACTGGCTTATTGCTTGGTTCTCAGACTGTCTCTTCAACCTGCTCAGACTGCTTTCGTTTGATGTATGTGCAGTTGGATAACTGTACTTTTATAGATCACATACATTGTAATATGGGACCTCTAATTTAGACAAGTTTTCTTTATGTCTGTAGATTAAAAGATTATCTTAATATTCATATTTTCATATGAGTCGCAGTAATCGCTTGTTTGAATTCTATATTTCGGAGCATCGAATATTAATCTGTTTCGATATTATACAATGATATTTCCTACACAGTCTTTTCCACTGAGGTACTTGTTCGGCATGTTAAAAGTAGTCAGTTAGAGCATGTTCTCCCATAATTTTGATAATAAGTACTGTTTTGTAATTCTTAATATTATTTTCAATTTCATAGATTTCTCATCGAAAAGTATAGTCTGAAAGGAACATTCTTGATAACCGGCGCCATCTTTTGCAATATTTGTGCAGCAGCATGTTTATTTCGACAACCAAAGGTTCTCGAGGACGACAAATTGTGTAGAAAGGAATATGACCGTAATAATTCACGTATGAATCGTGAAGAAAACCAAGCATTACAGACGCCAAACCGATCACGTTCTGGCATAGACCTGAGATTCTCTCTTTTTAAAAATCCTCGTTTTACAATGTATGTCGCATCATTCGTCCTTTGTATTTTTTCATATATCGGTAACATAACTCTCATACCTTCACACGTGAAGGCACTTGGTTACAACAGGGACTTAGTTGCTCTGAGCGTCACTATTTTTGGCGCTGTCGAAGCGGTTGCGAGAATATTTATAGGTTGGTTTGCAGACCTGAAGATAATACACCCAAAATATATATATGTGTTCAGTATGTTCATTGCTGGAATATTTTCATTGTTAGCACCTTTATTTGACAGTTTTACTTTCATGGCTGTATATGCTGCAGTTATTGCTATGTTTCCTGGCTCATTCTTGAGTTTACTGTCCCTAATTATAATAGACGTTGTTGGTTTGGAACAGTTTACTGCTGCATTCGGACTTATATCGTTCTCGATGGCATTTGGGTCAACACCTTGTCAGCCAGTCTTTGGTGAGTTCGAGGTATATTTTATCATAATGTCGTAATATATATGAATGTTATAAAGCAAGCGCTGTAGATGCTATGTTGTCTACTATAGTTGTTAATTGTTCATATTGAACATAAAGTAGATACATGAGCAGATTCTTTAGAAGAAGATACATACTAAGTTTGCTATCGTTTCGTCATTTTCCTTCCCAAATACAATATAACATCATCCTCTACAATTCGTTTCTGCTTCTTATTTCACAAAAACATAGTTTTAAACAATTGCTTAAAAGTCTTAAGTAGACTGTTTTCATTCTTTTTGAACTTCATTCGAAATTTTATTTCTCTGTGAAAAATAATTAATATAGTGTTGTACATTGTATATATTTTTAGATCTTTAAGGTAGAAACGTGTATTCGGATCCGTACAATTGACCTTTCTTAACATAACCCACAAATTCGTTGGATCTACAAACCAATTGTATTAAACTTAAATTGTAACTAAATCGAGTGAAGCCTTTCGTGTTACATCAACAAATTGTATCATGAGAAATAATAGGAAAAGTGAACTTTGAGCTGCAGATCAGTATCCAGTTTAAACTTCATTATCTTCTAATTTATCTCCTCTTTCTCGGCAGATATTTAAAAAAAAACGTTTTCATGGAAACAAGTCATCCTTATTATTTGTAATGATGGTAATGATTTAAATCTATCATTTAAAAAAGATTCATTTTATTTCAGGTTGGATGAAGGACTATTATGGAAACTGGCATCCGTCTTTTGTGCTAAGTGGTGTTGTATTCATACTTGCTGGACTTATAGTTCTTACTGAACCCGTCATTCTTCGATTCTGTATGAAGCAAAAACGCACTGACGATGAATGATGAAATAGTCTCCCAGTCTTCTCAAACACACGATGCCTCACAGTCCAAATTTACTCATGCTTATATCAAAGGACATAGAGTGTCGTAAAATTTCTCAGTTGACATGAACTGGACATTGACATAGGAGTTGACATGCTGGTCTGATTCATTATGCTAGTACGGGCACATCGATATTATGTATTGATTGCCTACCGTAGTTAAGTTTCACTTCGCGACAGAAAAAATGACATTCAGTTTTCATTAAATTGGGTAAAATTGGTTAAATCCGTGTCACCGTAAATATCCTCTTTCATCTGTCTCAAAATCATGCTAGCAGTTAGAATTAGCTTTATTTAAAATATTAGCTTTCGTTTTAAAAACTAAACATAAGTTTCAACTTTGTTATGATAAGTTTAACTCAAATAAATTTTTGAATATAAAAGGTAAAGTAAAGTGTTTGTTTATTATAGTGTCACCCCTATTTAAAGGGCCAGCCATTTCTGACTTATGAGACACCTTCTTTTTGAGCACATGTACTTCCCGAATCCTATCCTTTTAATGCCAGGCACCAGACAGGTAGGCATACGTTAACCATTATTTAACTAGCTGGCGGCTCACCAACCGGCCATATCAGAACGGACCCCTTGTGGGATTCGAACCTTCGACCTCCTGCTCCCAAGGCGGATGCCTGAACCACTAGACCAAGGGAGACGGTAAATAAATAAATAAAAAAGATATATTTTAAACTCCATTGCATGTACATGGTGATGCTCATATAATGCCCTCATTCGCTCTGTTTAGTCTATACTAATTTATTTTAGCTCGATTGTGAAGAAAGCTTGTAGCTTATCGAGTCACTCTCGAGTCCGCTTCCTGGAAAAAAACAGTACTGGTGTCATATGAGGAAGTACGGTCGTGACCCCAGTGGGGCTCGAACCCGCAACCTCCGGGATGAACGGCCGACACCCTTTTGAGTAGGCCAATTTAATAGCTAGATAAGCACGAAAACCTCATGCAAATCGGTGAACATTTGACAAAGTAATCCACTTTTATGGTGTGTTACTCATATACACTGTGCAAGTTGCTGTCTTACAAATGAATACTGAAGTAAAAGTAGAAATACGTGCCTACATAAAAGGCCACGTTGCTCTAAGTATACCGCCAAAACAAGTTTATAACGAACTGAATGATATATATGGGCCTTCCCCGGTATCGTATATGACAGTTTGCAGATGGGTTAAAAATTTTAAAGCTGGAATAGCCAGCATTAAAGATGCCGGTCGAAAAGGGCGACCAAAGACATCTGTTACAGATAAAAAAATGTCTGCTCTGAAGGCATTTGTAGACGAAGATGGGAGATATACGGTGGAATAGATAGCCAACAAGGTAGGGATATCAGAAGGCAGCGTCCATGCTATTTTGACCAAACATCTGGGACTTACAAAGGTATGCGCTCGTTGGCTCCCCCATTTGCTTACCACGGACCAGAAAACTCATAAAAGTCGGGGGGAAGTGGAGTTTCTGAACAAAGAAAAAGTTAATGTCTTGAAGCATCCTCCCTATTCACCCGATTTAAGTCCGTGCGACTTTTTTCTATTCCCTCGGCTGAAGAAAGTTCTTTCTGGGCGGATATATGACAGAAGAAATGCACTTGGAAGTGCAGTGCATCAGTGCCTGAGACAGGTACCAAGAGCAGACTACGTTGACGCTTTTAGGAAATGGATAGCGAGATTACAAAAGTGCATTTCTGTTATGGGGGAATATTTTGAGGGGTTGGAATAATTTCATCTGAGGTACTATTCACCGTCTTAAATTTATTAATGTAGTAACATTACTTTTTGAAGCACCCTCGTATATATGATTCTTACAGCGAATCAATTAATATATTATTGAAATTACAAATCATTGTTTTCTTTTTCTTTGAGTCTTTTACTAAATACTAAGCCAGGTGCCTTGCAAAAAGCTAAAAAGAAACTTCAAAGAGTGTTTTTCTTTCAATCGAGTCCCTATAACTTTAACCTATTTTACATAAATGATGTAATAGCCCCATACCAAAGTTGCTAAACCTAATGTTGTCCCTTCGGAAATGTGACTCTTTACGGCGGAGTATGCCAATTCAACGCATGTGCTTGTTTACTTACTTTTTGCTACGTATAATAAATTAAATCATCATGTGACGTCATTAAACAGTTAGAGTTGAAAAGAAAAAGTAATTTGAACTACAACAAGGTCATCATGGACTGTATTAATTTCGCAGAAAAGCCTCAAGTACATTTTAATATGCAACGATGCAACACAATTACTTACATGTATACAAAATGTTTGTGATCAAACTTTAACATACATCTAGCGTACTGCTTTAGAAATCTATTTGCAATATATTTACAACATCCTAAATGACACTAGGGTTTTTTTTCATTGCAACAATGAACTAAAACTGATAAAATGCATTTAATCAAGCATTCGTTCGTATACAATCTGGTACAATGCTAAATCAGTCACGTAAAATAGGATCATTCACCATGTAAAATGTTGTCATGCAATATACTGCATATGTTTCGTGAATATAAATTGTTTAGTTTAGTGAATCTGCGATGTAAGTAATGCAGCGTGATAGTCTCCGGATATTTTTTCTAAAACAAATTTGAACCTCTTTATATATTGCATAGATTAAAAGTGTTCAAATGCTAATTAGGTGACATTTCTGCAATTTCAAGGCTTAACTCCGTAGAACCAGGGCCGATATGGTCGGTTATTGATTACGGCCATGATATTATACCAACAAAGCAACTTGGCTAGGTTAGGGGGTGGATGCTATTTAAATTAAGATAATGGATGGTGCTCAAAGTATATCAATTTTGACAATTGAATGGCCATAACTCCACACTCAAATTGCATGTGTTGGTTGGATAGTTATCGAATGTGTACAGGAAAAGCATCGAATTCAAGTTAGGTGATAATAATCCAGTTTCTTTTTAACAAAAGAGCGACCAAGTGCTGATAAGATGTTATTCTATGGCCATAAGCATACTTCGTTCGGCCATTATCATTTTAACCACGTTTCCTAATGATTGAATAAAGTTTCATTTCCCGTCTAATTGACATTTAATTTGACGAATTTTGTCTATTTCAAGTCGTACCTGCGAGTGCCTAATTAGACAAATAGTCGGTCTTTTAACTTGCAGTGTTGAGGCGACCTTATCATTATGCATATATTACAGATGTTCTTTCTATGAATAGTAATTAGAGTAAATGTATGGTTGCAATTTAAGTCCAGTACCATTAGGAGGTATACGTAAATATTTTTCTCAGAAACAAGGAATATAGTCAACAACTTGACTATGACTATATTAGGTGTTAATATGTCGGATCGTATGTACCTGGTTCTGATGTCTTTGGTACTTTCATGCAGTTTCACACAGGAAGCCTTTAAAGGTATGCTTAGACTTTAGTAGAACTCCTCCAGTGACACAACGATATTCATGGATAAACGGTTGCATTTTTGGTGAGTACTTTGTATTAAGTAGTTCCATAGGGAGTTATTAAGCACACCGGTTTAGCAGTTATGTAGAAATAGGACAAAGCTTATTAGCAAAAGTCAGTGATTGGAAAAACAGTTATTGTAGCGAAAAAATGATTAATAAAAATTGTCACGTGTAGTGATGTAGTAGAAATAGAGGCCGCAATAGATGAATAAGTAGTTGTAAAGCAGCAAATATATCAGTTTTAATTAAAAGTAAAATTAGTAAATAACATTTGAATTTACTTATCGTAGATGCATATTTTTCTTAAACACAACGGGTAGAGCATTCATACTCTTCCGAAACCGTTGCTGCATATATCAGGGTGACGATTAAAGCTTCGAGCATTTGTGTACTGTTTCAAAATAGAGAGAACAAAAGATTTTTTAATTATTAGGAAATACATACAACGTGTACATTTTTGAATTGCATAAACACTTGAACATTTTCTCTCTTAAAAGTATTATTCTATTATTACATGTATTCCGTCAAAGTGTTGAAAATAATCCGAAATACTTTATATAAATCAGAGTTTGCATGTACTCGACGCTGGATCTGGAACTGGTAACTACGCAAAAGCGTTGATAGATTATTGTGTTAAATATGTTACACTGTTGGACGGCTCATCGAGCATGTTGGAAGTTGCAACAGAAAAACTTAATGATGACATAAAAGCTGGTGCTATAAAGGGTATTGTGCAATGCAATATGCCGCCAATTCCTTTCCATGATTCTTCTTTTGACGCGGTAATGTTTAACTTGGTGCGTGTAATCTCTATTTATATATCATCAACCTTCTATTTAAGAATCATTGTGTCCAGTAATATCACTTGTAACATATCGGGAGATATGTCTGATACGCATTACAGGAACATGTGCTACGATTAAGCGCATGCTGGCATTTCATGAAGTCAAGGTCACACTTAGAGGTCAACTGTCACGATATATATCTACGAAATTCCGGAAGAATGTTCGTGAAACTTGGGTCATATGTTCATCTAAGCATTCTAAATCTCATGTATGGACCAGAGGTTAGGTAAAAAGTAATGAATGACACAATATTTTATGTATATCATGTACATATTAATCACTATAATATATAGTCTGGTAAGCTTATAAAGCAAGTCATAGCCCTTTCTACCCTAAAAGTCACCATTTTATAAGTCGAAGGCCGGGGTTTAGAAATGAGCGAGTTTTTCAATTGAGAATTTGAAAAGGTAAAGATCTGGTGGACTGTTTTTTTATGTATTTTGAGAATTTACATGTACTAATTACCGATGCTCATTTAAAATTTTCTATCAGCAAAATAATGTATATTTTTATCTAAAATGCAAAACATGTACTATATTTTAGGGGGAAATGATCATTATACACAAATGTATTGGTATTTGCAGGTTCTTTTAAATGGCGACCTTGCAACATGTCTGGAGATACTAAAGGAAGCTAGAAGAGTTCTCCGGTCCGGAGGTGTTATTCTGATTTCTGCAATTCTACAATCCACTGCCAAGCAAAATATGTGGCCAATAAAGTTAGATAATACTTTAAGTGAACGGTATATTCAAATATCATTGTCTCTACGTCAGTATGAAGATCTTTTTCAGGCTGCTGATATTTCTTGCATACAGAAAATGAATATACTAGGGTCAGATATATTTCCAAATTATCACAAACACCCAGACGATTATTTTAACAACTTTTTATTCATTGTAAACGCCACTGATGCCGAACGTCACGCAATGTATAACGCAGTAGTAGAACTAAAACAGAAAGGAGAAATTGCGAAATGGATAAAACTGCGCTGACACAGCAGGTCTATTAACTATATTTGTATGTAAGGCAAAGCCAGAAAAGGTTATTTAAGGCTGATCACATCGTTTACATGCACATCTTTAACAGCATTGATTAAGATATATTGAAAAAGACAAATTAGATTTGTGTTACTATAACTATGAAAAAAGCAAAGTTTTGATATGACATTTTTGCGATAGAGCATTTAAAATTTTCAAAAAAAACACTGTGTTCTAACTGTCCAAATCCGTAGACAGAACATAAACAATTGCTGAGGAATGCATGAAGCTATTAGATCTATCTACTATACAACCATAATTGCAACAATTGTAATTATTTTACTGGGTTTAGTGAAAAGAATCAAAAGTTCGAAAAGAACATTTACAAAATGTCAATACGGCATCAGGCTATATCCTATCATAAAATAAAATATTTAGTTACTTGATTTAAGAATGCAAGTCAAGTGTGGCCAAGTTGTAAGCAACTTCATGGTCTATGCACTAGAAAGGGTGTAACATTGAAGTAACAAGAGCTGTTTGTAAAACACGTATGCCCCCCTTGATGCAAAAGTTGTACTATGAAGGGAACAGTTTTTTTAAAAAAAAATTGAAAAAAAGTATTTTTAGTAACTGTGACCTTGACCTTGACCCCTAAAATTTTTTTTGGCTGAAAACAATTTAAAACTAAAAAAATTGAAAATAATCTAGTTTTAGAAGTGACCTTTCCCTTAAAAAAAATTCTTTTGCGTTAAACAATTTTAAAATAAAAAAAAATCGAAAAAAAATATACTTTTAGAAACTGACCTTGACCCCTAAAAATTTTTTTTTGCTGAAAACAATTTAAAACTTTAAAAAAAAATTGAAAAAAATCTATATTTGGTAGTGACCTTGACCTAAAAAATTTTTTTTTGCATAAAACAATTTTATAATAAAAAAAACATATATTTCTACTAACAGTGACCTTGTCCCCTCCCCCAACCTCCTCCCCCCACCCTCGAAAATAATAAAAACAATATAAAAACTAAAGAAAAAATATTTAAATATCTTCCTCTCTATGCAAGCTACCTACACACCAAGTTTCATTGCAATTGGTTACTCCTAACTCAAGTTATTGAGCGGAAACCATTTTTCTATTTTTAGTAACAGTGACCTTGACCTGGATCCTAGTGACCCCAAATGCAAGCCAAGCTTCCTCTCCCCTCAAACTACCTACAAAACCAAATTTCATTGCAATTGGTCACTCCTAACTTAAGTTATTGAGCGGAAACCATTCTTCAATTCCGAGTCATTATGACCTTGACCTTTGACCTTCTAATCTCAAAACCGTTAGGGGTCCTCTACCGGTTATGACCAAACTCCACATCAAGTTTCAAGATGTTAAGCCCAAGCGTTCTCGAGTTATCGTTCGGAAACTGTTTTACAATTACGGGTCACCGTGACCTTGAAGTTTGACCTACTGACCTTAAAATCAATAGGGGTCATCTGCTGGTCATGAAAAACCTCCACATCAAGTTTGAAGATGCTAGGTCCAAATATTTTCAAGTTATCATCCGGAAACCGTTTTACTATTCCGGGTCACTGTGACCTTGACCTTTGACATACTGACCTAAAAAACAATAGGGGTCCTCTGCTGGTCATGACCAGCCTCCACATCAAGTTTCAGGATCCTAGGCCTAAGCGTTCTTGAGTTATCATCCGAAAACCAGTTGGTAGACGGACGGACAGACAGATATACCGACCGACTGACCGACCGACCGACCGACCGACATCTGCAAATCAATATACCCCTCTTCTTCGAAAGGGGCATAACAAAGGCGTGCCTAACCGTTAAAAATATTACTTGACATACAGTAAAGGTATAACTAATAAATGGAATACTATCACAGTTGGTTGATTTGCGAGTGTATTTTCTCATTCACTGCGTAACGCTTCTTGTGTTATTGAAACTCTATACAGTAAATTCGAAAGATGCGACCGACTGTTTACAATATTTCCGTTTGTAACACTGTCCATTTCCAAGTTGGTTCAAATTATTCCAAACTTTTCGTAAATACTGGGTTCTGTCAGTATAGATTTGCAGATGAAAAATCTTCTTGTCGTTAATCACACGGCTAAAAGCTTAGATGTTTTGCGTGTAGCATAGTTTAGAGGTACGCTGCTAAACTATTCAAATTATTTTACTGCTGCCAATATTAGCCCCTACCCGGGAAGTCAATTAATAACATAGAATATAGAATTTTTCTCCACAAAGCCTGAAAATCACGATATACGAAATATATTTGACTCCATTGATCCTGCTCCAGACCATTGAGAACCGTTCAACTATTTCTATGGTCGAGCATCTGGTAGTAAATAAGTGCCAGTTTGAATAATTTCATCATTTGACTTTGTCAGGAAACTTGCACAAAAATTGGATATTTTTCATGTAAATATACCAAGAACTGAAATGACATGTTTTAACAAATTTTGCAACAAAACACACTAAAACAGGATCTAAAAGCTTATATAACAGTAATTTGATTGTGTATTATGTCAAAAGACCACCAGACTACATTTTAGTGATAGCATCATTTTTTCACTGGTGGCCATTTTGTTTTGGACAAGTTACCTTAAGAAATTAAAAAGCTCAATGAGTTCCAATGACTGCTGATTAACCTAACCATGAAGAGTCATATTGTAGGTCAGCAAACTGCCTCTGGCTATTCTACCAGCAATTTTGTTCCATTTGCACTGTGAGTCTTAAAGGGACATACCCTTTAACTGATGTCAAACTAAATAACCTCCAAAACATAAATACATGTAACAGAACCTTTGGTAGTATTATAACTTAACCTAAAAGTTTCAGCTATGCATTCCCAGTCATTATCGATAAAATCAGCGGTTTAAAATATACTGCAGTACCGTAAACCATTCAATAATCTATGTAGAGTTGTTGTTGTACAATATCAATGGGTGGATTTGATTTATTACAGAAAGCCTCTATATTGATTAATTGTGGTAAAATTAGGCATTTTTTCGCGATTGGTTCTTCTTTGAAATTGTATTTATTTATCGTTTTACGTTCATTGAACACATAATCTATGTTCCGAGAAAATAATCTGCTAGATGTAGGAGTGCCCCTTTAAGGTTTAAAAAAAGTTACTAGTTTTTTTAATATATCTTTAAACCTAGACAGGGCAGAACATCTCAGTCATTTACATGTGAATGAGAAAGGTGTAAATTTTATTCTTCAGTGGTAAGGCTTACCAAGTATGCTTGAAACGGTAAAAAGGACGTTATCCCCTTAGTTCAAGTTTACACAGGAAGACATTAGCCCCTCCATTATTTTTTAATGGCGGACAGTAGCCTCTCTCATTCTTTATAGTTTAAAATTCTATTTAATATCATTATCAAGTTGAAATTAAAATATTTTGTTAGATTTATGCATTTTGTCGAAAGAGTACAGAGATAAGTATTATTGATGATTTGATGAAGGGGCTGATGTCCTCCTGATATTAAAATGCAGCGAAAAGGAAATTTCAAACCTGGATACCCGACGACGTTTTAGTAACTGTTTCAGAAAAAAATAGACGCGGTGGTGGTAATTTCAGTACCAAAGCAAACCAACGCAGGCATTAATCCAAAGCAAATAAAAACGGGAGGCAAGGCTGAAAACTGACTACGAGAGTATACCTTAATGGCGCAGCTCAGTGGTAACGTATTCGCCTCATAACTACAGGGCATGGGGCTTGATCCTAACAAGTGCTGTCTTGTCCTTAGGCAAGATATATAAATTTAACGTTGCCTTTCTGACTCATCGAGGTTGGTTCCATCTTGAGTGAGTCTCGAGAGAAAATAATCAAGGTTGCCAAAATTGCTTCGCAAGCGGGAATAAATAAATTAGTATAAAAAGGATGTTTTTAAAACGTTAGTGAGACACAGTTTTACATGGCTTGTGAAGATAATCATGAATTTCAGGTATAATGTAGACGTCGATATCAAGGACAGTTCATATGTCAGCAGAATAGCCAGGACAACTACAACAGTTTTTCAAACGGTCTCACCAAAATCTACTGTTGCATAAAGTCAAGTAATACAATTTAGGAGTCTTATGATGAACTGACATTGATGTTTACTTACCATATTAAGCAACTTGCAACAGAAAAAGGTATTGGTGGTATTTTTGACTCCTACAACATCTTTGACCTTTCCTGAACTAGCAGGCAGAAAGTTACGTGTACAAGACTAGTGTTAAATTGTGCGTAGTATGCTTTCATTCAAGTGCAGGTTACCTTAAAACTATGTAAGGTTGTATTATTTACGATACATTTATAAATGTGTTGGCTCAATACAGTTTATTAATTCAGTTCCTTCTAAATAAACAATGTACCAGGTAGACTAAAACAAAATTTCCTGGTACTCTTGTGTTACAATGCACTAGTTAAGATTCGGGTTTTCTTCTTATATCAATCGAGCAAAACCAATGTATTATACTATCACCTGAAGTATATATAAAAAATATGTAAGTTTATATACCTTACGCCAGTTGAGTCTTTCCTAATGTCTCCTTACTTTGCTTAAAACAGTTATACAGCTTAACTTCTTCGTTCAATGGTCAAGTAGAGCTCTACCCAAATACAGGAGTCTATCAGATAGTGGAGCAATAAAGTTAAGTGGGCCTAGCTGGAAAAAATGTTCTCTCACCATGTCTACTAGTAAGACATTTGCGTTTTAAATGTGTGAGACATCATCTTTTCGCTTTTAAAAGTAATGACGCTGACATTCGCTCACAATACACGCACGCACAGAGAATATTAATGCCCAGAACCCATTGAGAGAGTAGGGAGAATGACTGATTTTGTGCTCTTTGTATAGACGAATGTCACAAAATACTGACCGGTCAATTACTTAAGACCGGTAATTCACACTACATACATGTACAGTGATTAGTAACAGTTGAAGTTATGAATCCGTTTTTATTTTGGACTCACTGCGTCGAAGACTAGGTTCACAGTGACCTTTAAAGTTAATAACGATTTCTATCTGTAACTAGAGAACGAAAAAGTAGGTGATTAGTCAGATTATGTAGATGACTCCTAATGTATTTGGGTTTACGAAATACAAGATCGTGGTCACGGTGACCTTAGGCTAATTGGTCCTAATTAGCAAACAATTACTGATGGTCCAAACGTCGAGGTCACGATAGCCTTTAGCGTCAAAACAAAGTATGATCAACATAAAAATACCAAAACGACTGCAAAGTCTTAAAACTCTCCAGTAGCTCCTTCAGCAATCGATCCTAGTCTCGATTATATTATACATTCGGTCTTCTTAAAAGATCAGAAAATCAACATTAAGGAAAATATTATTACACATATGTTTATAATCTAGATTTCATTTAAATGATGAAATTTTCATTCAGTACATGAATTAACTTCAAGGACTTAAGGACCATATGGTATGGTGCTAAAAGCTTAAATAATAGCAGATAGTTTTACCATCATCGTTGACGATTGGTTTTATTACCCACTTCCACGTGTCTTACTGCTGTAAGACATTTCAGTTGGTACTGTAAGCACCAATTATCAACACAATAATGCTGCGTCTTACACTATGCAAAACATGTATGTTAATAAACGACGATAGTTTTTAGTATTAGTATCGCAGAAGATGTGCCAGTTACAGCTATAGTAATGCAATATTCACAATTGGCTTCCATGGTCACCCTACCGTCCATTGTCAACAATTTGCTTGTAATACCCCCACAAGTCACAATTATAGCGTAATTTTGACGAATGATGATGAGAATGTTTATCACTGTAAAACTTTGATAAATTCGATCCTGGATCTTTAAGGGTCGAAAGCAAGTTCACTATCTAAAAATAATCTAAATTGTACAGCCTCATTTTTCTATCGATGTACATGAAACATCACCATTTTACAATCTATAGGTCAATATTGAGACAGGGTCATCCACTATGAAATACTGGATCACTAGTGTAGATGCCACTTTTTAAATTAGATATACACGAAATATGATCAGAATATTTGTCTTTTTATTAAATCTAGGCAGTAAGGGTCGAAAATTAGGTCATTAGGTTACACTGTAGAAAATCATTGTATGCAACCTAGAGGCCAGATTTACTCTCCGATCTTTATTAAACTTGATCAGAGTGTTTGTCTTGTTAAATCTAAGTCGACTTTCAAACTGGATCACCATTATAGCGACTGGTCACCAGATTAAATGAGAAATCTTGTAATTACACCAGACTACACCATTTCAATCTGATCTTCATAACGTGTTATCAGAATGCTTATCTTCGTGGACTGTAGGTCAGATTCGAAACTTGAATGTCTGAGGTCAAAACTTATATCAAATTATAGAAAAACATGTGTAAGCTATTCTTGAAATGCATGTATATGGGATGTACTATTAAACTGTTTTTAGATGATATTTTTACAATGAGAAGTTGCAATACTTTTTTTCTGTTTGGAGGTCAGCACTCTCTAAAACATCGCGAATACACAGTTATGTTTGAATATACCGCATGCACATCTAGACATGAGCAGTCTCGATCAAACCAAGACTCCTGTTTTGTTCTTTGGTGCATTTTGTGCTTGTAATTAAAAGTAAATAATATGCTTCCTGTGGAATTAGAACATATATCGCGATAATACTATCTGCTGCGTCTACAAATTTCCAATAGGCGTTGCTGTCCATTGGTGTTATTATGTCCATTCTTACATCTTAGGTCTATTTTGGTGAAAATCATATGCCGACATAATCCGAATAACAATTCTACCCTTGTAAATGAAATGATCCAAAGAAGTACTGTCCCCTTTTTTCGACTAAACTGAAAAGAATTTTAAGATTACGTTCAAGTTGGAGAAAACTGTTTTCAGTATGCCTTTTAAAGTACGTTTTTGTGCCATAGTTCTAAAAATGAAGTTTAGACAGTTTATATTGATGGTTTAATGATACAACTGAACATGTACTATTAATTAATGACTTGTTTTGATTCCTTCGTCAATTAAGTTAAATGGTAAGGATGTTAAATAAAGTACACATGACAATTGTTTCACGTTGGTGAGGTGTGAAGTAGCAGATAATAAGCACTCTTTGATACTTCAATTACTTTCTTAATTACGTACCATTGATGTCATATTTTATACATGTATAATCTTGATACATGTATCTTTTTATATTTATGCTCTTTGGTCTGTTGTGTTAGTTGCTTTATAAATTATATATATATATATGTTTCATATATGAATGTTATATAATACAGTACTATCGAGAAAAATATTTTTCTTATAATGAAAAAAAAGAAATATTAGATAAGTGTTATATATTTAAATGCATTCAGACATTCCAATCGGAAAGTCCTAAACTGAAACATTATTTCGGAAATTCGTTATTGAAAAACAATTTTAATGGACATGCTCATCGTTAAATGAGATAGTATTGTTAGTTGATTAAAGGAATACTCTTTGAAAACTTACTGACTAAATTGAGAACCAAGAAGATCAAAATGAGGGACAACGACTGAATCACTTGCCACCAGCAGGGCGGGATAAAAAAAACGC
>JAFMSR010000006.1:48844342-48871232 GCA_022818135.1 Saxidomus purpurata
TTTATACCTCCGTGCTGATTCACGGCTTAGTTTACCGTATTTATATATATAAACTGAAGTAACACGAAAAAGTTCAGCGTCTTCGTCATATCAAATCGTCCACAAACGTTATTTTTCCTATCAATGATGAGATTGAAATCGGATCAGTTGTCGTCCACAGTACTGTTGCAGGTATGATCCTGAAACAGGGAAATCTTTGTTAAGATTGTTGATTATAAATGATATTATTATTAGCTCACCTGGCTATGCCAGGGTGAGCTTTTCTGATCGATGATTGTCCGTCGTCCGTCAACATTTTGATTCAAATGACATCTCCTCTGAAACCTCTAGGCCAATGTTGATAAAACTATGCAGGAATGTTCCTTGCATGAAGCTCTACCAAAATTGTTCAAAGAATTCCATTCCATGCAGAACTCTGGTTGCTATGGCAACAAATAGGAAAAACTTTAAAAATCTTCTTCTCTGAAACCACAAGGCCTAGAGCTTAGATATTTGGCATGTAGCATTGTCTAGTGGACCTCTACCAAGATTGTTCAAATTATGACCCCCGGGTCAAAATTGACCCCATGCGGGGGGCACTTAGTTTTTGCATAGGCATATATAGGAAAAACTTTAAAAATCTTCTCCTCTGAAACCACAAGGCCTAGAGCTTAGATATTTGGCATGTAGCATTGGCTAGTGGACCTCTACCAAGATTGTTCAAATTATGAGCCCCGGATCAAAATTGACCCCGCACGGGGGGTCACTTAGTTTTACATAGGCTTATGTAGGAAAAACTTTAAAAATCTTCTTCTCTGAAACCACAAGGCTTAGAGCTTAGATATTTGGCATGTAGCATTGGCTAGTGGACCTCTACCAAGATTGTTCAAATTATGACCCTCGGATCAAAATTGACCCCGCACGGGGGTCACTTAGTTTTACATAGACTTATATAGTAAAAACTTTAAAAATCTTCTTCTTTGAAACCACAAGGCCTAGAGCTTAGATATTTGGCATGTAGCATTGGCTAGTGTACCTCCACCAAGTTTGTACAAATTATGACCCCCGGGTCAAAATTGACCCCGAACCTGGGGTCACTTAGTTTTACATAGGCTTATATAGGGAAAACTTTAAAAATCTTTTTCTCTGAAACCACAAGGCCTAGAGCATAGATAATTAGCATGTAGCATTGCCTAGTAGACCTCTTCAAAGTTTGTTCAAATTATGCCCCTGGGGTCAAAATTGACCTTGCCCGGGGGGGATCATTTGTTTTACAAAGGCGTATATAGGAAAACTTATTTGGTATATAACATTATCTAGTGATCTTCCACCAGGCAAGTGGACTTGTACCAAGGTGAGCGATATAGGGCCATCTTGGCCATCTTGGCTCTCTTGTTAATTGAGTGAGCAGCTGTAAGAGGTCTTGCATAATTTACCTGTAGCGATATCGCATCAGTATCTGCAGCAACAATAATTGAGAATGCATCAAGCTTTAAAGTCGCGTTGAAGTCAAATCCAGTGTTATCCCAACCTAGTTTCCTGGTTATTTGTATCAGTTGCAACTTGCCTAACATCAGCTGCTCTACATTGAAGAAAGCTCAAGTCATCTTGTGTTACACTTGATTCAAACAATTAAGTTTGATAACTCTTGACTTAATATATTGCTACTTGTGGTCCTTGTTTATACACTTCCTTGGGGTTTTTTTACTGACAAAGTTTTGTTTTATTCCTGAAACAGGGAAATCTTTGTTAAGATTGTTGATTATAAATGATATTATTATTATTATATTCAATTTATGACGACCACCTCATTCTTAATTAAGGTATAACAATCAAGTGTCAAGATAACAGATGTATTCAATCGGTTGACTTTTTTAGTCACAAAGAACTTAATTGTTGTAACTTTAATTAAATTAGTACTACTACGTAGTTTCAGACAACAATAATTCTTCAGTTTTCCATTACATGCGCAATTTCGTGTAAAAAAGTAAAGGCTATTTCTTCCAAACATGAATGATATATGTTATTTATCCATATTTCTATCATTTCAGGATTTTTTTGCTCACCTGGCACATAGCGCCAGGCTGAGCTAGTAGGATCACTCAGTGTCTTGGGTCTATCGTACATTGTACATAACTCTTGACTTAATATTTTGCAACTTGTGACCCTTGTTTATACAGAGCCTTGGGGTTTTTTTACGGACAAAGTTTCGTTTTATAGGCAAGCATTGAACAAAGTCGAGCGCACTGTCCTACTGACAGCTCTTGTTTCATACTGTGGTTCAGTGTTTGTATTTCTGAGGTTAAATCTGCGTGTAAGTTTTGTTCATTCATAGCACTCCTAACAGCCGCTTGGATTGTCGAAGAAAACTTTCATTTTCAAAAAATCATGTATAAGACCATCAATGAAAAATCCTACCATTTGCCTTTCTATTATTGCAAGACCGTCATTTTGATCTCGGAAATCTTCTTCAGCCAGTTAGAGAAGTCTTTCAGCATAAATTTGTACTTAACAAGATACTGTTATACATCTGCAAACCTAGAAGTTAATTCTTGCTTCAAATATTCCCACATTTCCTAGGATTTTCCTTAAGGTATCTCTGAATGAAATCACTGACAGCACCTTTGCTAGATTGATATGCAATCAGTTTCAACTGATCCCAGGATAAACTAGTCAAAACCCCATATTTTTCAATACTTTTTATCCAAGGTATGATCAGTTTTGGATCCCCATCAAAATTGGAGACTACTACTGCGTACCAAGAACTGATGTACATTGTGTAACTGTTCCCTAAATTTTGAAATGTTTGAGCAATTTATTGTTCTGCCATCTTTAAACAATACTATGTACAAAAGTTAAAATCAACATTCCACATGATTCCCCTAATCTTCAAATGGTCCTTTGCGTTGTGTAGCTTGCTGGTCACAAGCACCAAAAAAGATGTATGTGTAGCAGAATAGGACACATAGTTACGTTTCTGATCATTTTTAGCTCAACTGAGCATGAAGTGCTCAAAGGTGACCGTTGTCGGTCTGTTGTTGTAGTTAGTATTACTGCTTTGATGAAATCTAGGTTGAGTTAGAATATAGGTCATCTGGTGTCAAAAACTAGGTCACAGGGGCAAATCATAGAAAAACCTTGCGTATGCAGTTGAGATTGCATTTTTCATTGGATCTTCATGGAACTTGGTCAGTATGATTGCCTTGATAAAATCTAGGCGGAGTTCGCATATAGGTCATCTGAGAATATCATCTGCTGTAACTGGGTTACAACAATGATGTACAGACTAGTACTATCAGCAAAGAGTCTGTATATTTGAAATTATACACACCAAATTGTAAAACATTACAAATGCTTTTAAAAATCTCAATATAACCAAAAAAGTGAAGCGGTACCATGAAACCAAGCCAACCAACATTTTCAATGGAACTTTGCAAATTGCTATCTAGATTTTTACTTATAATGTTGATTCTTGCAATTGATTTTACATTTCATTTTATGTTTCATATTATATTCTTTTTAATTGAGTGAGCAGCTCTAAGAGGTCTTGCATAATTTACCTGTAGCGATATCGCATCAGTATCCGCAGCAACAATAATTGAGAACGCATCAAGCTTTAAAGTCGCATTGAAGTCAAATCCAGTGTTATCCCAACCTAGTTTCCTGGTTATTTGTATCAGTTGCAACTTGCCTAACATCAGCTGCTCTACATTGAAGAAAGCTCAAGTCATCTTGTGTTACACTTGATTCAAACAATTAAGTTTGATAACTCTTGACTTAATGTATTGCTACTTGTGGTCCTTGTTTATACACTTCCTTGGGGTTTTTTTACTGACAAAGTTTTGTTTTATTGGCAAGCACTGAAAAAAGTGGAGCGTGCTGTCCTACTGACAGCTCTTGTTTAATTCATTAATAGCTTATCTGGATTTACCAGGGTGAGCTTTTCTAATGGATGATTGTCCGTCGTCCGTCACAATAACAGTTACATACAATATCAACTTATCTAACTATTCTACGCAAACTTTGTTCCATATACCTTACATTTAACCCAATAAAACAAGGCATATTGTTAAGTCTTTATTGCATTCACATGTATCTAGTACGCTTTTAATATAACGCCACTTTTCCGTATTGGTTCGGTAGAATAAATTGACCAATCAACAACGGGCACTCCTTCCCGTAGATAATTTGTTTACCTCTAAAATGTGGCCGTCCTCAATTTTGTGGCGTACCTATTTTAACTCCTATATAACTACTAGTATACTATATATAGTTGACCAGTAACAGATGGTCGTAATAATCAGTGTATTGTTTCACAAAAAGTAAAACTAGAACAAAATGTTGTCAATAACCCTGGCTACATGAAGGCAGGCATTGTCCTGCATCAATGTTACACCAGGACCATGCTGACGAATAAATGGTAAGGCATATGCATTTAGCACGTCTGCAACATAACGCTGTGCATTAATGTTGCCCTGTACAACAACCAAATCTGTCTTCCGGTTTTCCATGATCCCACCCCAGACCATTACGCTCCCTCCCCCAAACCTGTTCTTCTCAACAATGCAACAATTGGTGAATCTTTCATTTTTACGCCTGTATACCCGTAATCCTCCGTCAGCATGACTAACTGTGAACCGAGATTCATCGGTGAACAAAACTCGGTTCCAGTCAGCCCTTCTCCAGTTCAGATGACGTCGCGCCCATAACAGCCTGGCAGCACGGTGACGTTGGGTCATTATCTGACCAGTGTACGGGCGGCGTGCCCTGATTGGTTGGGCGTTACGACGCAACCGGTTGCTAATGGTCTGCCCTGAGATGCAAAATTGTACCAATACAATGCTCTACTCAGAAATGAGTTCCGAAATAGATATAAATGCCTGTTGGAATCCTATGTCCATAGGCATCTTGTCGAAATCTTGTTTTTCCATAGCACGTTTTAGAAATCTTTAAAAGGCACTTTTCTATTTCCACTTAATTCTTGTAAATGTAAAATCACTTGATCGCTAGATTTTTAACTTTATGAGTTGAAAATTCTAGCCTCTTTTTAAACACATATCCACTCTGTTTTATTTGACCTATAAACACTTCAATTACTATTAATACTATATGAAACTAAGAATAAAAGTCTACTATAGTTGCCAACATAATACTATACAAAACTTAAAAAATAAAAGTATACTATATATAGTTGACCAGTAACAGATGGTCGTAATAATCAGTGTATAACAGTAGTATAATATGTAGTTGAAGAATCCCACACATTTTTGTGCATGCACACAATTTGGAGCATACTGTATAATGATTGATATATGCACATATTAATATTATTTTATATGAGCGGTTTGATGTTTTTATGTTGTGAATAATGTAGGTCATTTCCAATGCAACAGGCACTTCAGCGTCGATTGTTGGGGACGTATACACCGTTCAAGAAACATTGGTGTTTTTTTTTTCAACAATCGTATACTGTTATGGTAGTTCCTGGCAAAGCAAATTTGACAATATGCTTAAGAGTAAACCTAATATGATTTTTAAAGGTCTACCATCAGAAGAAGAACTCAACATTCTATCTAATGAGCAAGAACACTCTTGTCTTATATTGGATTAAGTACCGCGTCAAAAATGGAAAAGCTTTGGATAGTTCATTCACATCATTTTAAAATGAGTATAATATATTTAGCTCACAATATGTATCAGAAATCGCCATCAGCTAGGACTATAAGTCTTAATACACAGTATTATATTCTGTTTAAAAACCATAGAGATATACAACAAATACAGTATTTTGGTAGACAGATTTATGGAAATAAAAGTAGATTGTTTGATAAAGCCTATCAGTTGGCGACTGCTCATCATTGGGGGTACTTGTTAGTAGATTTAAACAGTCATTCAGAGGAAAAATACAGATTGAGAACAAATATATTTCCGAACGAAGAAACTATTGTTCATGCAATAGAGTAAAATAGATGCAAAATGATCAACAGATTGAAGAAGGAAGCGCAATTTCTTCACTACTTTATTAAACTCACTGATAGCGAGAAGAGGACCATAGCGAAGCATTTGACAAATTCGCAAATAACGGCGATCAGTCAGATCCTGTTCAATGCTATAAAAGGAAGTTTTAAGATAGATAAGTCCAATTTATTGGAGTTGAAGCGATACAGAACTTCACTCTATAATATCGCAGACAAGAAAACTCCTTTACAACAAAAGAGAAACTTAATATCGAGGAGAATTCGACAAGTAACTGTGATATTGAAAGAAGGTTTAAAGTGGATACCGAAATAAAGACTTAAACCTAAAACAATGTCGATAAAGAGCTTGTGCTCGTACCAAAATCAAATGGTCGCAGGTTTGATCCCTGGCCTGACCATAAGCTTCTGTGACATTTGATCGCAAAGCGACTTGTGGTCATTTGTCTCACACCGATGATAATTCATGTACGAAAGAAGCAGGTTGGCTTGAGGAAGGTTAGACCAAAAGGGAGTACTGGTTCTTCCAGGAAAGACTGATAAGTGCACCAGCAGTCGTCTGCAGATGACTCTAATTGTTGAGCCGACGTTAAACACCAACAAACAAAGTCCTTGTTCCTACGTTCATACATGTACTTTTCATTTAGTCTTTTGTGCTCTTTGAGATGTGATAGATCTGAACTGCTTGCGTGCAATTATTATAATAAGGGTCATGTGTATCAGGTCAGTATTCCCCTACAATACAGTCATATCAGAAAAAGTGAAATCAAAACAACTGTGTTAGTGAATATGCAACTTTTATTTAGATTTTCATAAAAAACATGATAATCTATACAATAATCTGAATACATGAGCTTTTAATAAATTTCTTCTATCATGTCATCGGTCAATGTTGCTTTTACATCGTGTGTGCTTCCTGAAACAATAACAACAAACTTATTTTGCTTCTTGTATGATGTAAAAGATCAATTTCATGATTAAAAATAATTTTAACTTTATAAACTTCTTATTACTCAGATTTAAACAAGCTCTGATCTGACAATTTGAAATAATGTGACATTACTCAACCATTGTAATCATTGCAGTCGAAGATGAATATATATATATTTGTCTGAATATAATAAACCGTTTGTAAACAAACCTCCATGAGTTCTATCGCTCCATTTACAAGCGCTTGAAAACTCCCACCTGGTATTGTTACACCAACCTTCATTGGTACTGTTTCATTTCCAATACAACAGTAGCGTCTTATGTCGCACTGAAAGCTTCGCCCACATGTGCTGATTTTTAGATATACATCGTCTTTGAGCAGATAAAGTTTCGAAAAACTAACCACACCATCTCCGTACCTAAAATGAAAATAAATCTTACTGTAAATCAACATACTCCCTTTGCTCTTTCTTCTCTATTGCTGATGTTGACGAAGATAATAATGATTCTACTGTTGCTGCTGCTGATGATGAGGGTGATGAATACATCAACTTAAATTGATTTTACTTATCATTAATAGATGACAAATCAACTATTGTTGTCATTTATTTTATGGAGTCCTAATTAAATTTAAATATAATAATTCAATATGATTACTTACCTTTCTATTAGCTGCAGCACCTCCCCACTCACATCAATTAATTTTTGAATGGTCTCCAACTCTACCCCAATTTTATGAAGCTTTGTCGGTCGTTGCCGTGTAAAAAGACGAATGTAGTAGAAATAACATCATCTCTTTGTAGCGAGATTTCAATGTCATCAAGTTTTAGTTCATATAGTACTGTGTTGTCCATATCTACAGAAAACGAAAACTATAATATGTTTCTGCTTTTAAAAATACCTCTTATAACATCAAACCAAATATCTCTCGGATAGAAAGACCTTAGATATTTTAATATATGCACGGGTGTGTTCTGAAAGTAAATTTTCAATTGTTCAGAATTTAAGTATCCACAATTAGAGATTATTGGATTTAAACTTAAAATGTCTAAAGAGATAGAACTATTAGATTCTTTATAATTCATCATTTCGTTAATTGCTACGTCTATGTCAAACTCATCCCATAAATCACTTTCGGTACAAGATGAATTTAATGTTGTTTGAATATTAATCAATATAGGTGTTGGTAGAAGACTCAGTTGATCCCGCACAATGACTTGACTTTTTCCAATCAATTCTTCACGTATTTTGTTCAAGCTCAGATTGAATAAACTTAATGCTGTGGTCATCATAAATATTCCTGCAAAAATGGTTTTAAAATTAAAATCTATCAGACTGAGTGTTATATAGTTTCATCAATAAATAAATCGAATCAAAATTCAGAAACTAATCTTAAAAGTAAACTTTGTTCTAATGATAATCATGTCAAACAAAGAATTAAAAGTAAACTTACTTGTAGCCATCCAATCACTTGTATTGCTGATGTAAGAAACATATATTCATTCTCCTTTAAATACATGTAGTTCGACATGTTCGTGACAAGTAAGACATAAAAGAAAGTTATTTATTTTGTGAAACAGTCGCTTATATATATATATATATATATATATATATATATATATATATATATATATATATATATTTCAAGAGAAGTTATTTATTTACTGAAACAGTCGCAATATATAAAAATTTATAGGATTAATATGCTAATTTACGACCTTTTGTCTTATGCTTTTGTATTTATGGTCAACTTCTGCATTTTACGCGTCAAACAAAGCTGCATCACACAGATTACATCGAAATTTGGAGGAGTATCTGTTAAAATTAAGTATATAGCTTAAGTGGTATTCATATAAATTCAAATTTATAGTTTTATCTGATAGCCTGTTTAGCGATTTATAAATGATATCAACGCTTCTATCTTTATGCAGAGAGTAGATGTTTATGTTCGTTCACCTTAAAACAATTTTCAATGTGAAACATATTTGCTAGATTTACTTCACTTGAACGCAATTTTTCATTGCTTGCATACAGAATCCACTGCTTATAATAATCCTTTGCAAGCTTTCCGATTTTTCTTTCATTTCTTATTTCATGAAAAGCTAAACATCTGAACATGCAAAGTTCATCTTCGAACGGTTTTCCACTTCGAGGACAACAAAAAAGCGACCTTATACATTTACTTTTTCTTATAAAATTAGGAAGTTTTTTACTATGACCTAATGGAAACGAAGTTCTGTAAATGTAATAAACAATATTACACAACATAAATGGTTTCCAAGCGCTGTCTGGTCTTTGAAGCTTCATATAATTTACAATGTCCATTTCTGATAACTTCTCCATATATCTTTCTACATTATTTAAACTTGATATCAAAAGAGGGTCTTGTAAAATGTGATCATTCGAATAGGGAGCATAATAACGGAAGTGTCCACTAGCACTATGACGTAATATTATTCCGAAACTCAAATTGATTTTAAAAGAAAATTGAGAGTTTCTATATATCTCTTCGATATGCTCTTTTAAGTCTTTCATAGATAAAGAATTTGAAATTGGATAGTTATATCTTGTCATTGTTGTCAAATCAGTTTTCTTGTGTTTTAAAATAAGATGGCTGTGTTGGAGATAAGTTTTTCGTAGTTCAATATTTACACTCACATCTTCATTTTGCCAAGGTGCAAATTCGTTATCGCCCCATGGAGGAGATTGAATAGAATTAGAATGTCTCTCTACATGTCTGTCCATCCGATGATCGTACAATTCAGCACGAGTCCAACACGTGAACTGACATTTTCTACAGCAAAGTTTTTTTTCCCTTTTCTTCAGTACGATTATTCCCAAGTCTATCATGAGTGAGTGTTCCATCACCTTTCGAAGTTGAAGGTATGCTATCACAATTCGATGTTTCACTCGTGTTGTCTAAATTTTTTCCTTCCCCACGCAAATCATTCCCATTTCCCTTACACACATATTTTTCATGCCTGTATCGATTACGATAGTCTGAAAATATTTTCCCACAATAACCACATCTCGTTCTTTTACTTTCTAGTTCGTTGTTTTTACATTTTACCATATGTCGTTTGCATGAGTACGGCGTAGCAAAGCTTTTCACACATACTACATTCAGTCAAAGAAGATCGCAAAGGAGTCTTATGTCTACAATAAAAGACCATTTCGATAAATCTATAACAAATTAGATATTAAGATCAAAATATGTTTTTTTTTATTATTATTATTATTATTATTCTTTTTCTCATCTGTAAACGGAAATATTAGTATTCTAATAATCATCACGCAATTTTAAATTTATCGTAATAGTAAATGAAATAAAGTTAAATTTCAAATGCAAATTTAAACTGTGATTCATGTCTATCATAATTAATTGACTCACCCATTCCCATTGTCATTGTTTGAATTATTAGTTTCTCTTTCCATTATACTTTTTCAGTAAAATTTTAATAAACTGAAAAAAAACCACCAATGTTTCTTGAACGGTGTATACGTCCCCAACAATCGACGCTGAAGTGCCTGTTGCATTGGAAATGACCTACATTATTCACAAACATAAAAACATCAAACCGCTCATATAAAATAATATTAATATGTGCATATATTAATCATTATACAGAATGCTCCAAATTGTGTGCATGCACAAAAATGTGTGGGATTCTTCGACTACATATTATACTACTTATATGGTTCATTTCTTCATAAGTCTTTAAGGTGCCAATTGGATACTGAAATGTTTTTTCTATCATTAATTTTTTCGTACCAATGTGTTTAGCATATCCAGTTTCAATTGTGTTATTAACCAATAACTCTACAGATGTTATTGACAACATTTTGTTTTAGTTTTACTTTTTGCGAAACAACGCACATTAAGAAAGCACACGTTATATACCATTTTAGTTTATGCTACGTGTTAAACTTTAATAAAGCGTGTGAAAGTTGGTGCAAAATTGTACTAATACAATGCTCCACTCAGAAATGAGTTCCCAAATAGATATAAATGTCTGTTGGAATCCTATGTCCATAGGCATCTTGTCGAAATCTTGTTTTTCCATAGCATGTTTTAGAAATCTTTAAAAGGCACTTTTCTATTTCCAATTAATTCTTGTAAATGTAAAATCACTTGTATTGCTAGATTTTTAACTTTATGAGTTGAAAATTCTAGTCTCTTTTTAAACACATATCGTTGCTTCTGAATCTCACTCTGCTCTTAGTGGGAATAGTTGTTCCGTCTGAAATATTTAAAAAAGTTTTATACAATAAAAATAATGAAAAAGAGAAGATATTTTCATATAAATCTCGAAATAAAACCAAGCAATTGTTTAAAGTGGAGTAAAACAATATAAATTATAACATAAAATAAATCAAACAGTGCTATTCACTTTCATAGAAATGTTTATTAACTTTGGTCTTCATTTTTTAACAATTTAAAAATATAATCATCTATGGTAAGTAAATGCGTTATAAAAGGAGATAAAATTAGCTAGTTACAAATTATTGTAAGCGCTTACCTTTCACAAATTACTTCCTTATATTCAATGCTGTATGGGTTGGATTGCACTCCAGTTTCATTACTACCTCCTGCTCTACATCGAATGTAAAACATACTTTCTTTCCAGACTTATGGTATCTTCGTAAGAGAAGCGCAATCTTCTCTAAGTCATAGTTTATATGTAGTATGGTAAATATATTAATTGTAGGTAAAGGTGACAATTATCTGAACGTTCTTTATTTTCATATATATTTGATAAGTTAAGAGTTGGAAGTGAGTTAATATGTAGCAGGTGCAGCGTGAAATATTAAAGCAATACCATCGGCCACGGTAATCTTTTAAATAATCTAAAATACCTCCATTCATTTCGTGTAAACTCCGACACTCCGCGATTGGAAATCCCTTTCGGCACTCAGCTGGTACAAGATATTCAATATATAGACGTTTGCGAAAATGTGACAATTTGTAGAAATGTGATGTTCTTATTTTAAGTCATACCTTACTACTGACTTTGTTATCAGGTGAGCGATATGGGGTCATGTCCAGTTCTATTTTGTGAACTTCATAAACGGCTTTGTTATGAGGTGAACGATATAGAATCATGTCCAGTTCTGTTTTGTGAACTTAATAAACGACTTTGTTATATTATAAATGTATATTTTTGTAAGTGATTAAATAAGTTACTCGAAATGAATGTCTTTCTATAAAGAGTTTACTGTATTTACGTTTTATTTATTTATATTTTTTGTTTTTATTTTGTTTTGCACATGTAGTTCATTTATTGTGCAAATGTATGTTGATTTCCATTATTGTTGCATTTTTAAATAAATTATATGAAATGAATGTGGTGACTTTGATTGATTTGTGGCTTGTGGCTTTATGTGGAAAGTCTCAAAGCCTCAGTTAGCCAGATCTTTTCTGTGAGGATACATACCTTACACTGATTAATTTTAAAGACAGTTCAGTTCTACAAATCGTCCCCAAACACTTTCCCTGGGGGCAATACGATTGTCCTCCTGTGTCAATTCACACACCCTAGGTACGTTAAACACGGCATGTGCATAATGGGCAATGTGAAGAGTATATGCTTTACATGTTGTTAGTTCACCTGAACATGTAGTGATAAAAGTGAGATATTATTGTCACCTGATGTTCGTTGTCTTTTGTCTGGCTACATTTACCTTTTGAACACTCCCGATGCCACGTCAAAGATGGTCAGGATGTTTGTCTTTTGTCTAAATTTTAATTTAAATGTCAAGTTTGGATTTTCAATACTTTTTTTATACAAGGTATGAACAGTTTAAAATAAAGCCACCAGATTAAATCCTCATGGTAAAAAATGTCCATACCATAATTTATACCTAATTATAAAACTTTGTTAGAATTTTGTCTTCATGAACTCTATGTAGAGGTTGTTACAGATCGAATAAGTAAAAATCTAGGTCACCAGATTCATCCTAAAAAGCTTTGTGAACACTCGATATGCTGTTTTTGAATTAAAACCCCTTGGTTTAAAATTGGCCATGCCTTCGGGTTCACTTGTTTTTATGTTTGTTTATGTAAGAAAGTTTTTAAAAATATTCTTGTCGAAAACCATGAGGCCCAGAGCTTAGTGTATCATTGCCAAGCGGTCCTCTAACAAGTGTTCAAATTATGCATCTTGGATCAAGATTGGCCATGTCAGAGAGGAGTCATATTATTTACAAATGTATAGTTAAACTTCAAAACCTGTGTTCAGAAACTGTTTAATTGAAGTTTAAAAATCTTCTTGTCCAGAACAGAAATTCGTACATGTTAGATAATTATTTTGTAGCAGTGTCTGGTTGTCTTTTTACAATAATGGTGCGTCCATCAACATTTAACATCAAACGGCTTCTAAACCACTATGTCGATTTGATCAAATTTCACAGGAGTGGTCCTTAGTCCCGTGAGGAACACCATGGATTAACATAAAATATTCAATGACACGGAAGGAACTCGTGGTTTGTAATTCTTCTATAAAGCATATGAAAAATATAGTATGTGTGTTAAAGTATGTGTTTTTCGTCACCAGTCAACAAACACTTGAACAACCGTTACATAATTCGGTAGAATCGGGAAAAGCCTAATTTTATTATAACAGTTCTTATTTCATCAAGGACATAACTGTACTAAAGAAGGTAAGGGTCTTGTAAACTTTGATTTTGTACACATCTTTTGTTGTACAATGTTTTATAGCAGAGGAATATCTCCATTTATTACAAACGACCGTGAACAAAATTATAGGCCGTAAACAATATTTGAACTGAATTACGCCATTTTGCTTCCGCAACACTCGCTCTATTGGTCAACCTTCCTTGTCGACCAATCAGCGCCGTGCGTAAACTGCTCTGCGGAGCTTTCAAAATGAATACATGAATGATGTGCTGAAACACAAATAAACGCCTTTTAAAATACTTTTCCATTGAATCGGACTGATTTCAAGTTCAGGGTTCACGGTCTGACAGAAAAAGAAGATCTTATTGAAAGTATGTGCATGTTTTACCTGCGTAGAAATCGACCAGAAACCTCTTCTGTGTTAATAATTCTTAGTAATTATAAAATAATTCCAAATAGTTTATAAATCGTGACATATTTTATTCATAAGGTCAATCCGTATTAAAATAAGATGAAGTTTTGACAAAGTTCAGATAATATTTAGATATCATTATAAATAAGAGTAGTAAGTATAGGATATGGTTGCAACCGCTCGTGGTGCTAAACATTTTAGTAAAATGTCACAGAATTTCGCAGCCGCAGCAACACTGGTGGGGGTAATCCGGAGCGTACACTTTCCGTTCATTCCCGTAAACCCAATAGCGTGTGTTGACATCGTCCCAATTATACTTCACTTCAGTGACCGGTACACCGCGGAGAGTCTGTCTCTGAAATAGAAATCCAGTAAAAACAAGAAATATATATATAACAAGAGCTGTCCCTCCCAAGTGACGAATGCCCCCGAAAGAGGTGCCTCACAGTCTGTGTCCTCTCCATGTGCTCAATAAATGTGCTATGTAATTTTAAAATCCTTCCATGCATGACAGAGTAATCATGCATACAGTATTCCATTACTTTAAACACTAAGTATGACCTTGACCTTTGAGGTAGGGACTTGGGTCTTGCACGCGACACATCCGCTTGATGTGCTAGACATTTGTGCACAGTTATTTTAAAATCCTTCAAAGCATAATAAAGTTATAGTCCGGACACAAATGTATGCATATATACAGGATTCCATTACCTATAAACTCTAAGTGTGACCTTGACCTTTGTGGTAGGGATGTGGGTCATGCACGTGACACGTCGTCTTGATGTGCTAGACATTTGTGCCAAATTATTTTAAAATCCTTCAAGGCATGACAAAGTTACAGTCCGGACACGAATGTGTGCATATATGCTTATATAGAGGAATCCATTACCTTCAAACTCTAAGTATGACCTTGACCTTTGAGCTAGGGACGTGGGTCTTGCACGCGACACGTCGTCTTGATGTGCTAGACATTTGTGCCAAGTTATTTTAAAATCCTTCAAGGCATGACAAAGTTACAGTCCGGACACAAATGTGTGCATATATGCTTATATAGAGGAATCCATTACCTTCAAACTCTAAGTATGACCTTGACCTTTGAGCTAGGGACGTGGGTCTTGCACGCGACACGTCGTCTTGATGTGCTAGACATTTGTGCCAAGTTATTTTAAAATCCTTCAATGCATGACAAAGTTACAGTCCGGACACGAATGTGTGCATATATGCTTATATGGAGGAATCCATTACCTTCAAACTCTAAGTATGACCTTGACCTTTAAGCTAGGGACGTGGGTCTTGCACGCGACACGTCGTCTTGATGTGCTAGACATGTGTACCTAGTTATTTTAAAATCCTTCAATGCATGACAAAGTTACAGTCCGGACACGAATGTGTGCATATATAGAGGATTCCATAACCTTCATACTCCAAGTGTGACCTTCACCTTTGAGGTAGGGATGTGGGTCTTGCACGCGACACGTCGTCTTGATGTGCTAGACATGTGTGCCAAGTTATTTTAAAATCCTTCAATGCATGACAAAGTTACAGTCCGGACACGAATTTGTAAGTGGGGACGCACGGACGGACAGACGGACGGACAGACGGACAGACGGTGCGATTTTAATATGCCACCCTTCGGGGGCATAAAAAGGTTGAATTTGTTGTTAAGATTTTAATCCATCGAAGATGATGTAATCCTTATCAACTTATCATCATAATATGAGAATTATCTACAGAACTTTGGTAACTTCCAACGCGTTGTGTTCCAACTAGAACCTTTTCTGATGTTCTAAATATCAAATCCAACTAGATGCCCCAATGGAAATAGAAAATTCGATTTTGCATCAGTGAAACTCGAAAAAAAGTTTTATAATGAAAACATTCGATTGGTCCAAACGTGCCCCAAATAGTAAGACACAAGAAACAACTTACAAAATAGTGAATTTTTTTTTATTATTATTATGAAAGCTAATTCGATTTTATTTAATCCTTTACAAACATCTCATTATTTACATTACAATATACACGTAGTACCTGATTAAGAATCCGTTCACTTGGCCACTTTCCTCTGTGAGAATTCACCAGCTGCACGGAATTGTCATTAATCTCCTTGACGGGGTATTTAATTATAGGCCACACCTAAAACACAGATATTATATCAAACTGTGCAATGCAACTAATATACAATTATATTATAAAAAAATTCTGATCGCTCTGACGTGTTCTGATCTATTTCAGTGCAGATTTAGTTTTGTTAATGCAATAATAGTTTTAGAAGCAGCTTTATGATATGTGAGTTTTTAAAGTTATATTCCCCTTCAAAATATCCTTATTACGTTATCGCCAAGAACAATACGATGCGACATCAGTTATGCCGAGTTATTTCCTTTATTGAAAGAGTGGAATCCTAATTTTTGCCTAGAACAGTCAGAAACAGGTTTTCACGGATTATTTTCTGTATTCAAACGGAATAAAACTGTGATACAGATTCATTTGAGGTTGTAACTTTGGCACTGTTCATTTTTCAAGTATTAAATATAAATCAATGATCAATGTTTTTCTATAATTGTGATGGTCACTTTGAAGGGCAATGTCACTTCGTTGATACAAATAGCTGAATGTCATACTTACCACAATATACAGAAAGAATGACATATATTGCTGATGAGCTAAATTTCGCATTATATTCGCCAGCTTTCTATAATTACCAAACAAACACATAGTTTTATGTAGAAGATGAAAGTGGAGGCTAAGGTGTCTCGTTCATCTCAGAGGTTGCGGGTTCGAGCCTCATTTGGGCCACGACCATACCTCCTATGATACCAGTGCTAGTTTTTCCAGGAAGCTGACTAGAATCTGACTCGATAAGCTTCAAGCTTCTTTCACAATCGAGCTTAAATAAATCAGTATAAACTAAAATGAAAGTCAGACTGACTGACAGCCTAGAGAGACGACCATAGTCATTTTTAGCAAAATGACTTTCTCTTAAGCTTTCTCCTACCTGGAGTGCAACATCTTCAAACACAATTGTTCCACCAACTTCTCGTACCAGTTCGTCCGGCATGTCGGTGGTCTCCAGGATAAAGTCTTCCTTGTGATTCGTACTGCAGGGTAAAGAATTAAAATTGTCTATACAGCAAAGTGAGAACACCAGTTTTAATATTTGCAAAAGTGCACATTTTTCAGGTTGAGACCGGAGTACTGTAACGCTTTATAGGATTTTCCACCCATCTAGAGATGAACTAGTTGAAATGCAGAGGTAGTCTCTCGTGTATCGGTGCTATACAACGGACATGTTAAAGAACCAATGGGTCTATTCATAAAGGAGCTAGGAGCTCTTGTTTATGTATCTGTTTCTTCAACTTGTCTGCGCCTGCCAGGAGCCTTGGCAGTTTCACCCGAGGGGAAATCCGGGACTGTATTAAACAATCTTAATCAACTCACATCCAAAGATACATTACTGGCTCACACCGGAGACGATAATAAGAAAGATCCAGGGTAAACTTGCCTGTTAAACACTGAAATGAAGCAAGATGTATGTAAGTACGAAGACAGGGGTTATCTATACAATGTTGTGTTAGCATTTGATGACTAACAACTGCATATAGAGTAAGATCATTCTTATATTTAAACTAATGTCTTATGGAAACTCGCTTTACGAGTGCTTAATCGAGACGTGTACATATTTGTTGTATAGGTCCCGAGCCGTGTACATGACAACCACAACGTTATTATGGCGGATGGAGCTTCCCACTTCGTTTGAAAAATTGATGATTCCTCAAAACATGTCAAATTTAAGATACTTCTTGTTGATTTCGGCACACGGCACATTTATACTTACAAGGAAACAGTCAATTCAATGTAGCATCTGAGCATTCGGTAACCCTCGCACTCTGAACATGTTATTCGGCCATCGCCACCACATCGGTGACATCTGAAATGAGAATATAAAGTTTTATAATTCATTCTTCTCTGATAGTACAGTATAAGCTATTTACCTTTAAATACTTTTTGATAGTTTTATTTCAGTATAAACTAATATTTAATCATGACAATTAGACCACGAGCTGTTCGAGGAAAAGTGGAAAAGTTGACGTGATTGGCACTGATTGCATCACATGGTCTGTTGAAAGCGGCTGAGCAAGTGATGTAAATTTCGCCTTTGTGCTAACCTTTTCGGAAAGCTACCCATAAGTTGTTAGTTTAATTTTATTACCTCTCTTATTAGTAAATCATATCATTCGAAGTATAAATGATAAACTTTTGTTCTTGGAAATGAGCCTGGGAATGTACTTGGTTTATATTTGGAATTTTCTATTACCTTCAATTTATTCTGTTATATACAGTTCTATTTAAGTCAATATGTGTTATGATATTTGAGTAACTTATATATTGTATGCGAAATTTTGTCATAAATTGTTTAATTATGTACTGCCTTTGATCAGTGTAAGCTCAGAGATTAGAACAGACCATACCCACACCTGATTCCGTGATAGTGTCAATTTGGGCAACTGTAAAACGTCAATATTGGTCTTTTTTAAGTTTGAAATACACTTATGCATTAGCAATGCTCAAAAGAATGATTGTTAAACATCTGTATCTAAATAAAAGTTGGAAACCGGACTGGTTTCTGATTATTGCTTAATGACCTGAGCCCAGAGCCCGAACATCCGTGTGTAGCACCCATGTTATTGTAACCAACTCTCTGTCCGTCCGTTCGTCTGACTGTCAGTACGTTTGTCCTGCTACACTTGTAGCTACCTAAGTACCATGCGTGATTCCATACAAGCATAATTGTACATGAATACAGTTCAAATACCCGGCACTCCATTTTAGTCTCACATACATGTGTACTTGTCCCAGAGCCTGTTATAGATACATATATACATATAAAGTGCTTTTGAAAAAGTTGAGCATAACAAAAATACGATACAGTTTGTTCAGTTACACTCGATTGCGAAACAAGTTCTTACAACTTATATCAATCGCTCTAGGGACATTTTAAGTGTTCGGATAATCCTGCCTGCAAACCCATCTTCTAATTCAAATGCCTTAAGAATATAAAGGACGTTCTTGTATATTATTTGTATCTACTGTTAAATTCACATAAACAACATGTCAACGTTCTATGAGTTCTCATGTCTACATTTTCCTTAGTGAGTAGCATTGCTTGTTTGTTCTCAACCAGGTTTGTACAATGGACCAGAATGAAAATATTGTCTTTACTCCCGAGACCTCGAGCCTAGATAGTTGGTGTGTAACATTGTCCAGTAGTCCTGTACCACGTATAATCAAATTGTGTCAATGGGTTCAAAATTAGCCATGTCCTGGGTCACTTGATTAACATAGCTCTACGTATTAGCAAACACTTAAAATCTTCTCAGCATGAACCGCAAGACCAAAGGTTTATTATTTGGTGTGTAGCATTATCTGAACGTCCTCTTTTCATTTTTTTTCTTGACTTACATAAACATTCATTTTTAGTCGCAAAAGGCATAAAAGTAAGATTTTATCTCCCCTTGTCCCTTTTCTTTCACATAAGTAAAATGAAATAAATGAATGAACAGAATCCGAAAAGACCTTCGGTGTATAGTACTTTGTGTACGTAAAAAAACATTACGATGTGTGGCATCAATCAATGACGTCAAGTCTGTGTAATTTCAGCTGTTCTCAAAAATATAATAAGGAAAATGGCTTGTTGATCAAGATATACTTCACTCAGTGAATACAAAATGTTTACCCAATTCAAAGATGTTAAAGTGATATTACCGTTCAAAGTGACCATCAAAATTTTAAATAAAACATTAATCAGTGATTTATACGCCTAGAATAATAAACATTGCCATAGTTATATGTCAAAAATAACGATCTGTATAATAGTTTCATTCACATTGAATATAGTGGAAACTTTAAAAAAAATCTTTTTACTATCCTAGTCAAAAATAAAAGCATCAACCGTTTCTGCTATGTATATCTTAATTTGTATTTGTCAATAACAGAAATAACTGCGACACTCCACAACCAACTCAAAAGACACATCCCCAATATATTCTCCAAAATTATACAACTGCGGTTAGTTATCAAATATTAAATAAATGAAAAATATTTCCATTGCTTTGCAGGTGTGTTAATAAATCTGCACTTCAGAAGCATGATCTTACAAAGCTGGTTTTACAATGGCACTGGTAAATACCTGGGGAAAATGGTCACAGAAACTAAGGCTCACTTGCCTTTTCTAGTTCAAAATTCGTATTAATATTACCTATTATTGCCAGAACCATGACACCTATCACACTGTCTCTGGACATGCCTGTCTTCCTGAGCACTGTAAACGCTACGTACTCCATCCCCACCGCATGTATTACATCTTACACGACCATCACCACCGCATCTATGACACCAGTTCCAGCCTCGTTGATCGCAACCGCCACACGGCTTAGAAAATAATCACATAATAATGCTGTAACTTTTAAAAAGTAAATACCTATAAAACAGATTTATGACACCGCAGTTGAATTTGATAGATCTAGATTCTGAAAAGCAGTTGTATAGATTATTGAAAGAGTTCACGCAGTAAGTATAGTATACTTTTCATTAGCCTTTCTTGTGGTGGTGGTCGGCCATATTGGATTATTTTGTTCTTGAAAATCACTGACCTTGAGCGCTGACCTTGAGAGACTTGAACATTTGCGTTTTGTAAACAATTTCATTAAGCGTACTTTACCTCCATTGGGACCGGTTTCGGAAAGTCTGCAAATCTTCGATACTTTCATGAAGACGAAAGACTTTCAGGAACCGGTGCTATCATAGGTTAAGTCATTTATAACATCTTGGTTTCATTTAACGGCTGAGACACTTGCAGTAGGCGCTAGCTCACTTTAAGGCACCGATGCCAATGTAGGTAAAGTCGTTCATATCGTCTTGGTTCCATTTTACGTCATTTGATCCGGTCTGCGACACTTTCCGGAGAACTCGCTGACTTCAGGAATAGGTGCGAAAGAAGGTTAAGTCGATCATATCGTCTTGGTTCCATTATACGTCATTTGGTCCGGTCGGCGACTCTTTCCGGAGAGCTCGCACACTTTCAGGAACTGATCAATGTCAATTGATGTAAGGTCGTTATATCGTCATGGTTCCATTCTACGTTATTTTGCCCGGTTTGCGATACTTGATAAAATTGTTGAAATAACGCAAATGTTCAAATCGGTCAAGGTCGGCTGCCATCTTGATTTTAGAACAACATACACTATAAGTATACATCTAGATCAGGGATCGTATATAATAAATCCTGACCTAGATATATGTATCATGTTTGCGCTGTATGTCGACCGAGTCGTGAGGCAAAGGTGACATACTGTGGAGAAAGGTACATATACGGGATTTATATCCGAACTAATCGATTAAATATCAACATTCAGCGAGTAATCGTTATTAGATGTAGCCAATAATAAATGATATAGGTAATATATGAAAAATACGGGTACTGTTTTCGTACTAGAACTACTCGCAACACAGTATACATTATTTCCATGCGAATGTTCTGTATACCTTGTCTGTTACCTTTTCTCATGTTGGAGGAGTTGGTTTGATTTCTCGTTAGTGGTGTATTTGATGGTGCAAGACGTTGCTTTATTTAGTGCTAATCGAAATAATGTCTAAAAGTTACTATATAACCAGTAACGGAGATTTAAATAATGTCTAAAAGTTTCTATATAACCAGTAACGGAGATTTAAATAATGTCTAAAAGTTTCTATATAACCAGTAACTGAGATCTGAACCGGGCCAGGTTATGAACAGAGTGCGAAAACTGACTTCGGCTTCCCCTTAATATATTCATGTACTAATACATTTATTATGATTACTAGTAGCCTACCTGTATCACAGAGGTGTGGGGAACTTCCTTGATGATGTTATGGGTTTTGAACATTTCGGAAGGAGCACAAGGTAGAGCCCATGGTGGCGGAGGAGGACCATTTTCCGGACCGTCAATCGGACCACCCCTGTAGGGAACCCGGGCAGCTTTCGTATTTCGTCCTTCACCATAGGTTTCCAAAATATACTAGAGTAAAGATAAATGCACGAAAAAAGGAACGTCTTGACTAAAACAATACAACTACGTGTTTACTTCGTTACTTGACTATAAGAAACGGAAGCGTCCTTAAATATTCCGTCAAAATATATTGTTTCGAATTCAATGAGCACATTAAAGGTTATATAACCGGAATTAAAGATGCGAAAGTACAAAATACTAAGGACAGAAAATTTGTACATGTTATTTTGTGGTAATAAAAATTCCAGAACTTAAAATATAATGTTTCATTAAGGTTAAAAAATGTGTCTTACGTGCAGAGCGGTAATGCCTTCAAACTTTAGAATACTCATTTCCTTTGCTGGTTTACTACCGTAGCAACAGTGTTCCGACACGTGCTGCAACATTGCGGCACGACACGATTCTTCATCTAACTGAGCCAGACTGCAAAAGAAAGGAAACAGTGTGGTGAATTAAGCACGTTATGTTGGAATCAGTGTTCTTTAGGCTGTACGATTACAAGCGAAATTTTATAAGTGTAACTAGTCTTTCTGTTTATACGTTTCGGACCTTTATATTTCAAGTGGTATCATATTCTAGCCTAGGAAGGTAACCATATACGTGTACTATAAACTGTGTGTTACATACACGATAAGTGCATGCAGTGAACAATCTGTGATATGACTAGCCTAAATGTCCACATGGCCACCACGCACGGTGATTATCCATTTAAACTCGTGTAAACCACACACTTTTAAAAAACGTTCCAATTCATTTAATCATATTTAAAATATTATTAAAACGATCTTCCTCCAGCTTCACATGGTGTTAACAGGGTTATTCAAATGAAGCTGTGCAACTAGTCTAACAGCATTCGGCATATATTTTATGAAAATTAATGCAACTATCAGGCACATTTTCCATCAACTGCATGTAACATGATAAATGATCAAAATATAGAAGTTGAAGGAATTATTAATGCGAAGGAATAGATGATGACACATCAAACGGTAATTACTGCCAACTTGTTTGACAATTTTTCAACATTTTTGATGGTGCCGACGGAGAACTTCATCAAAGTTTTCGTTCTAAAAGCTTTTAAAGGAAAACATAAAAAAATATTTGTACAGTCCACAAAAACTTTGGAGTCGTTTCAAAATTGTAACAAGGTTTAATGGCAGGATACGAGCGACATCGTCTTGCAAGGTGTAAATACTTTTTATCATCACACTTTGAATACGTACTCTGTAAACGTTTGCGGGGGTGGATCTCCTTGTGGTACTGGCTGTGGGGGTGGCATCATCGGTTCTGAAAGTAAAATGCATTATCTCTTTGATCCATAAAGTCTCCGGGACAGTTCGTATTAGAAATTTCGTTCACATTCTTTAATCATTAGGTTCGGGCTACACTCAAACCAATACTCAGCTGACACCACAGATAAATGACAAAAACAACCACTAACATGGCATCATTCCGTTATGACTAATTAAACAAGCAAACGACACCCGCCAAACTTTGACAAATCCAACAAAACACATGACACAAACCGACTGTTAAAAATCCAAACACAAACTTGGTACAAACCAACTATGACAAATCCAACCACAAACATGGCACAAACCGACTGTGACAAATTCAACTAAACACATGGCACAAACCGACTGTGACAAATCCAACTGCACACATGGCACAAACCAACTATGACAAATCCAACCAAACACATGGCACAAACCGACTGTGACAAATCAAAACACAAACATGGTAAAAACCAACTATGACAAATCCAAACACAAACATGGCACAAACCGACTGTGACAAATTCAACTAAACACATGACACAAACCGACTGTGACAAATTCAACTAAACACATGACACAAACCAACCGTGACAAATCCAACCACAAACATGGCACAAACCGACTGTGACAAATCCAACTTCACACATGGCACAAACCAACTGTGACAAATCCAACCACAAACATGGCACAAACCAACTGTGACAAATCCAACCACACACATGGCACAAACCAACTATGACCAATCCAGCAAAACACATGACACAAACCGACTGTGATAAATCGAATCACACACATGGCACAATCCAACTGTGACAAATACAGCTTCACACATGGCACAAACCAACTATGACAAATCCAACCACAAACATGGCACAAACCAACTATGACAAATATAACTACACACATGGCACAAACCGACTGTGACAAATTCAACTACACACATTGCACAAACTAAACCAACTATGACAAATCCAACCATACACATAGCACAAACCAGCTATGACAAATCCAACTCCACACATGGCACAAACCAACTATGACAAATCCAACTTCACACATGGCACAAACCAACTAAGACAAATACAACTACACACATGGCACAAACCGACTGTGACAAATCCAACTACACATGGCACAAACAAACTATGACGAATCCCACTGCACACATTGCACAACTTTAACACATCCATCCACACACATGTCACAAACCAACTATGAAATATACAACCATCTACATCACACAAACCAACTTCAAATTCAACTACACACATTGCACAAACTAAACCTACTATGACAAATCCAACCACACACATGGCACAAACTATTACGAATCCAACTACACACATTGCACAACTTTAACACATCCATCCACACACATAACACAAACCAACTGTGATAAATCCAACCACCCACATGGTACCAACCGACTGTGAAAAATCCAACTGACTACATGGCACAAACCGACTCTGATAAATCACTTACATGGCACCAATCAAAAGTTTTAAATCCAACCACCCACTTGGCACTATCCAGCTATGACAAATCCAACCACTTATATGACACCTGTCAACTATGACACATTAAATAAATTTAAACCAATCACGACCCAGGCCATCCACCTAGTTACAACAAAGACCCTGATGCTGACTTTCGAAACTAACAAAGACCATGAACATATAGACAATGTCTCGATTTAAGTGTGCTTTTACATCAATTTCTGTCAGAAAAGGTCTGTCCAAACTCAAGGGCAAGCAATATGTTTCATATTCAGTAATAATGTTTCTAGTTTCAGAAATAGTTACAATGACCTTTCATCTAAAAGCCATTTTATCATAACTTAAGTTTGGCCAAGACTTCGGTAAAATATAAGCTTTCCTATACGAGTCTTTGTGAAAAGGACCCAACTGAGTCTTAACTTTTAAAAATGTGATGAAAAATCTTTTAATCACTGGTTTCAGGGAATATGATAGCCTCAACAAAAATATCCTTTCCTGCCGGGAATACGACCTTACTTCATTTCCTAATTTCACTTGTTTAAAATTGATGAAATCTGAAATTGACTTTTGATTAGTGGTTTTAGAGGATGGAATTTAGAGTTTCTATTTAGAACCGACCCCTCGCCACTGGAATCTTGATTAAGTCAATCTGGATCCTCATAATTATCACTTTTAAGTTATTACCGACAGAAATCTAACCCATCCCCTAATGTCCCATCTACAAGGGTTTATATTTTACCAGTTTGTTGGAGAGGCATAAGATTGGCTTAGTGGCAAAAAAGAAATAATTTTCACGATAGGACTTTAAAATTGTCTATGTTAACTGTGTAGTGTAAACTTCCCGATCCCTCTGTAGCCTCAGGTATTAGCGGATCCTCTTAAATTTCATAGTTTTGGTTTAGGGTCGTTAGATATACATTTGGACAACAAGGGGTTAAAATCTAGCAACAAGATTCAGAGGAGACAGTGATTAAATGAAACTATTACTATTGTAATCGATGACATGAGTGTAATATGAACAAAGACTCATCAAGGGAACTTCTCACGTAGTTGAGCAGTCGGGGATGTGAGGACCTGTGGGTGTTTTGGGGACTGATAATACACCGTGATTTTAAACATCGCATGAAAACTTAATGCCATTAGTAGCTATATCAGAGGCATAATAAATTGTATCATGTATGTTGACTATGTAAAATACGTTGGTACTAGGGGTGCAGCTATACACTCCGACCCATACTGCGATATATTGCGATACAGACAATCCATATTGCAATACGTATTGCGAAATATCGGTGTAACAGAAAAGTTAGACCAAAAGAATAAAACCAAATCACTGCCGTAAATGCAGTGCCATGAAATTTCCACAAAAGATCCCGAAACTGCCTATTAAAAGCTAATTCGACTTATGGTAACAAGACTTGTCTGTAAAAAAAGTTTGCACGAAAATTTTCAATATTTTGAATCAAATATTTTGTCACGCATATGTGACGAATCCGCATCTGTGAAAATAACGGTATAATCATAATTTAAAAGGTAAATATCTACAATTGTAAGTCCGTATTACATGTATAATTAATAAACTTTTACTATTGTCAGTGCCTGCTGTAAGACCTTGGCATGTACTAAATCGTTTCAATATCCCAACAAAAGTCGGAAATATTCAAACCATTTTACAACGAGACAGTGACCTGCTGATTTACAATACTAGTACATGTATACGAAAAACATATGCAAACACTCGCAATGATATTTACATACTTCCCATTCCAAAACCAATGCCTTCATATCCAGGCAGTGGTGGGTAGGCGGGGTCACCATGCTGCTGAGGAGGTTGTTCACTGATTTGAAACCCTGGTGGGGGGCCTCCTGTAGGTTTCTGATCCATGCCAGGTCGCCATTCTAAAATATATATTATTTATCAAAGTAATAAACAAATCAAAAATATCATTGTAGAATTAATACTGCGATAAACTGTACATGAACTTGGACATAAATCGATTGGAAATCGTATATTAAATACATGTATGTTCATTACTTTTTAAACTAGCTTAACAGTGGAAATTATACATGAAAACATGTTGTATTATTTAGCTTTGAAAAAATTGTGTTTTCAAACATTTTTTCTCAGTATGTAAT
>JAFMSR010000006.1:48871732-48891279 GCA_022818135.1 Saxidomus purpurata
GACCTTGACCTTAGTCCTAGGGACCTGGTTCTTGTGCATGACACTCTGTCTCATGATGGTGAACATTTGTGCCAAGTAACATCAAAATCCCTCCATGCATGAAGAAGATATGGTCCGGACAAAATCGGAAGAACGGACGGATGGACGGACGCACATACACCGAACCGCGAAAAGTGACAACTATATCAAGCTCACTGCAAGCGGGCTCGACAAAAACAAAGGACTATTTTTGATATTTTATTGCCTGATGCTGGAAACTGCATCAGATGGCATCTTCTTTTTTTCATTTTGACGCATCAGCAGTGTTTTAAATCAGGCAAAGGTGACACTCAGGAAGACTGACACATGTGTTAACCTTTTATAAAGCAGAGAAAATTATCTGTTGATAATTTCACTGAAAACAGTAAGTTTCTTTTGATATTTTTTTTCTTGGAGTTCAACACCAACTTCAACAGTATTTCAATTAGGTACTGGCAGGCAGTTTACCTAACAACTGTTCCCGTAAAGAACCAGTACTAGACTCCCATCCTTCATAAGAAAGTCCCAACTTTCTCACACAGAGGCACTGTAGCAGAAGGGCTCGAACCCATGACCCTCTTCAGTAAGAGCACTAGTGATTTCAGGTCGGTGACTTTAAATACTCAACCATGGAGACAGATTTTCTAAAGATAAAATCTTATACACTGAATTACAATTAACCTAATGAGAAAACGTAAAACAAATTAAAGAAAAGTATCTGTTATACCTTCTGCATATTTTTTCGGCAAGTTGAATGTCTGGGTGAGAAATGAGGAAACTCTACGTATCTCTCTCACAATATCCATCTCTCTGTCCAGCCTTTCATTAGACCAGCTATACTGAAATATCATTCATTTTACAGGTTGAGTTTGTGTGCTCTAGTTCAATTGTAGAACAAGTTCTTGCGACCTATAACAAGTTGCAAGACACTACTGCCATGGCTCTGGTGGGGGTTCAATCCCCGCCAGAGATGATTCAGTAGTATCCTTAGGCAAGATGCAAGTAACACCACATTGCCTCTCTCCCTCTCTTTGAGGCTGATTCCATCTAGAGGGAGTCCCGAAAGCGATAAATATAAGTGCTTAGAACTTGTTTCACTATCAAGAATAAACAAGTTAGTGTAAATACTTTGTGTGCCCTATCTAACTGGGGTAGAGGTACAGCAACATAAACCCAATCAGTTGAGTATGACAACAACCTCCACAGATGGATAACTGGTCAAAACTCTAGGCTAAAGTTATTCAGAGAATTTAATATAAAATGAAAGAACTTCAGTCTATAACTTATCCTAGAAAAACATTTTTAAACAAAAATCCTGAGCTGTAACACTGGTTGCCAGTATGTGTTTAGACCTGACTAGTTTGAACAGTGAAACAAACCTTTTCTGTAGCCGGGTATTCAGCGACACATACACTGTCACCTCTTGGTGCGAGTCTTTGATACAGCTCTTCTGACAAGTAAGGCATAAAAGGACTTATTGCACGTAAGTAAGTGTCTGTACACAAATATAAAATTTCTCTGACGGTGGAAATATCTGTATCATCAGACTGGAACTGCTGCTTCGAATATTCCTAAAACAGTAAAAATATCTGCGTTAAATTAAATATACATGTAGTGAAATGTAGCCATAAAATTACATGACTTTCTGTACAGAATTAAATATTATCCAAACAATTCTTTAGATACGCACTGATTAAAAAGTACCTTCCTTCCTTTTATTCTTCAGTATTTTTCTGTTTGTTTCAGTTTGTTTTATTTACATTAAGGTGATGTGAATAGCTGGCAGTTTATCTAGCCATGGTTCCTAGCATGAAGAAGTATTTGACCCTTATGCCATAGGCATGAAATAATTACATATTAAGTATTGTTTAAATCAGTAAAGACCTACAAAATAAGTATCATCGAAGTCATTAATGACCTCAAGATGAATATGACCTCAAGATGAATATGGAGGAGTTCACTTTAGCCCTACTTCTAAATAAAAACAAGGCTCACATAAGATATTAAAAACCTCTTACCTGTTACCCCACAGAAGACATTAAGAAGTAAATAAGATCTTCTAAATAAAAGTCATAGAATTCCTTAAAAGACCTTAAAAATAAATAACATTCATTAGAGAATTCACTGAAGACGTACTAAATATATATCGCAGAAATCATTGAACCAGAATCCATAAAGAGCTTGTGTTACATGGTGTAGATCAAAACTGGTGAAATGATTCTCACACTGGGATACCATGTAACTTAGTCGACCTAATATCCACCTGTCAACACAACCAGTTACTTTCTCTGTCTGAAATGTATGCATAGGAACACCTGATACATGTATGTGGTAATATATCTTGAATAAACTTGTGTGTGGTAATTTACTTGTAGAATGTGGGAATTTACTTGTAGAATGTGCAAATTGTGGGAATTTACTTGTAGAATGTGGGAATTTACTTGTAGAATGTGGGAATTTACTTGTAGAATGTGGGAATATATTGACAAGTAAACCTAAAATGATGTTGAGTATTATTCCCGAGTGATATTACACTCATTAAGAAATATGCAATGTGGTAATACAGTAAACTCCCTATATAACGACTCAGGATATAGCAAAATTCCAGATATAAGGAACATATTATTCTCGGCCCAATTTGTTTCTTCTTCTATATGGCTGTAACATACTCCCAATATATAAGGAACAAATTTCAAATTTAAATTGTCCCAAAGAGTTTGTTATAAATGGAGTAGAAAATCTGCAGTGCAGTGATACATTCATACGAAATCTGAAAAGTGGTAATATATATTATTTCAATATGTGGCTATAGCTACCAAGAAAGTTGAAACAGCAATATAATTATAAGGAACCATAAATTTTGACAAAAGTTTAAAGTTCCAGGACCACAAGAAGCTCTTATTTTACCAGAATTCCTACCGGCGGAAAGGACCTTTATTTGTTAAAAAAACAATCCTAAAATTGCTTTTTAAATCAATAAGGTCATGTTAGAAATATAGCACAGTATTTTTTTCAATGATATTTAAAAAAATAAAGCAAGCTTTCTAGCAACTCTTTCTCGTGAAGAAACGACTTGAATACAAAACAAAGGCATATGCCAACACTGTTTTGGAGTGATCAGAACATGGTTCTATCATTATCCTGTCAGTAAATTTATTTACTATATCAGTAAATTCAAAGTGATCCTGGGACTTTAAAAGACATAATGTAGTCAGGTACACAGTTTTCTGCAAGAATGATGGTGAAAGTTTTCCAAACCTTGTATCAACCAAGTGTTCTCACAGATTCTATGAAATAGCAAGAAATTTTAATTAAGACTTAACACCTGCATAAGAAATCAGTAGTTTACCTTTAAATCCTTAGTACACTTGAAGTCCGGTCCAAGTTTGTCAGACACGTATCTGTATCCCTGCCAGATTTTGTTACAAAAATTACGATAGCTCTGTACATGTATAATATCCATGTTTATTTCAGGATCTGTGAAATATAAACAAAATTTCTCTCGAGAAAAAGAAAATGACATTATGTAGAACTATTTTCCTGTCTGTGTGATGTATCTGAAAACAAATAATCATTAAATAGAACCAGTTATATTTTTCTTACAACAAAACTTCGTTTAATTTTTTTTTGCTATTTGCTCCGAGTTTCACAATCATTTTCAACACATTTATTATACAGCGTTGATAGCCTAGTGTTAAGAGTGTCCGCTCTCAGCATTATAAAAGGGTAGTGACAGGAAGATAAAGAGAAGCTTCCTGCTTCTGGAAAAAGGTAAGTACTTGTTGCTGGATACCCTGTTTGGCGCACAATCCTAGATCCCTGCCCTTCATAAAAAACTGTCAACTTTCTCATACCAGAGGGCCAAGTTGGTCTCAAGTTGCTCATCTGAGTAAGCTGTATTTCATATAGTCAGCAGCTGGATTATTGTCACCAAGACTTGGTATTATTAGTTATAGCGGCCCCTGTGTACACTGGACCAGAACAATTTCCTGTTTTTCAAGAGAGGATAATGCAAAGATGAAAAAGATTTCTGCTAATTCAAGATGTGCCTATGGTCTGCAGTGGAGTTCGAAGTGGAGTGGAGTGAGATTTTTGGTAACTTCATGACAATGACCTAAATTCTCTGATCACAGAAACTGGTCTAAGAGATTCTGAAATATTGCTGAAATATTGCATACCTTTAAAATTATACGAACAAAGGGCAAATCTGAGAGCATCTGTTCCCAAATCTGGTATCCCCTGTGGAAAATCCTGCTTCTGACCTTTTTTAGCAGTCTCTATTTCTCTGGGATCTAGGTTACTCTCTTCCACTTGTTTATTTAATTCCTATATTTACAAAAAAGTGGGTTACTCTTTAATGGATCTATTTTTAAACCGAAAAAATTCCATGTTAAACTTTGTCCATTTATGAATTAATATACATGTACATTTGTACATGCAAATAAAAAGAGTTTTTTCATATTTTCTTCAACAGTGTTAATACAATGTACTTAGTACAGAATTTATGAAATAGTTCCAAGTACAGCCTGAATAAAAATTAAAGCTATTTAAGAATTACTTTGTAACCAGTATATAGTCAGAGAAGAACTTTTACTTTTACTCCTTTAATGCAACAATTGTCTTTTTCCAGAAGTTTAAGCTTGCGATCAACTAAATTATTACTACATGTATATTCTGTGCTTTATTTCTGACTTATAAATGAACTATTCTTCAATGTCTAAATACCTAGGGTAAACTTCTCTGACTATTAAAGGACAATACAAAGGGAGAAAAATCTATCTCCGGTATGGTTAGGAGGCTAGTTCAGTAAGTATATGCCCCATTCTCCCCTGTTCCCGGCACAAGCTCCCATCCTTCAAGACGAGAGTCCATTATACTCACCTGTAAGGATATTCCTTGTATTACATCCATCGGGTCTATCACATTGCCAAGGGACTTGCTCATTTTACGACCTTGAGCATCTCGCAGTATACCATGTAGTAGAACCTGCAAGGTTAACAAATACTTCTGTTTATCTTTGGGGTCCTTCCTTTCAATGTACAGCAAACTCTGTATGTAACAAACTCCTAGGGGTCATTTAAATTTGTTCCTTATATATGAAGTCTGTCATATCCATAAGCATTTTCAAAATTAAATAAAGAAGAAATAATGTGACCAAAAATGTTTTCCTTATATCTGAAACTTCGCTATATACCCCGAGTCATTATATACGGAGTTTACTGTACATATAATTATCATGCATAGCTTCATTTCCCATTCAGTGGTTTCCTAGGGTACGTAGTTTGAAAATGGTGGGCTGACAGACAGACATAGGACAAACACAAAACAACAGATGGTGAGTGGTCAAACAGCCTGATTTTGGTATATATGCTCATGTAAGTTAAAGCTCCTGTATATAAAAAACATTGGCCTTACAATGATGTGAAAGATATACAACATTTTGATAAGCTGAACTACAGTTTTGTACTCCATCTCTCCATCTCTTATATATAACAATAAATCCTCATGCTTAAAGGGACAATCCCTACGTCTAGCCGATCATTTTCTCGAAACATAGATTATGTGTTCAATGAACGTAAAATGATAATAAATAAAAGTTCAAAGAAGAACCTGTGGCGAAAAATGCCTCATTTTACCACAATTAATCAATATAGGCCTTTTGTAAGAAATTGCATCCACCCATTTATTATACAAGAACAACTCTACATAGATTATTGAATGGTTTATGGTACTGCAGTATTTAAACCGCTGATTTTATACATAGTGACTGGAATGCATAGCTGAAACTTTAAGGTTAAGTTATTATACTTCCAAAGATTATATTATTTATGTTTTGGAGGTTATTAAGTTGGCTTCAGTTATAGGGCATGTCCCTTTAATCAGTATATTTTAAAGCATAGCGAATTTGGAAAAACCGTAGTCTGTTAGCAATTTTATAAAAGATCAATCAGTAATATTCACAGATGCTGCCATGAGACAATACTGAATTTAACTTAAAAGTACGCTTTGTGTGCACCCTTCTATCTAGATTCTACCTTTTACAGTCTATTTGTGTTCTGCCCTTTCCCATTCAACTGGTAACGTTTTTGATACAAATAATAATGGTACTGTCCGGAGACAAATATGGACAAGTCCATCTTATCCAATGGTAACAAGTCATAGAGATTATTAATGTTTTGTGGTAAAAAAGATCTTTACGTTAAAACATGTGTAACCTTAGTATATACATTTGTACTTAATGGAAGGTGTGTCATGCAAGTTTTATGACTTACCTTTGAGAAAGGAAGTTGTCCTGTCATTTTCTGTCCCATCATTACCATCCTGGCAACCCAGAAGAATATGATGTCACTTCCTGTCTCCAAGAGGCTGCTGGGATAGTATCTCGATAGATCTGCTGTCTGAGATACAACATAGTACAGCAAAAAAAATAACAAAACAAACTTTGAAATCTATGAATCTTATGAAAGCTGTTATGTCAATAACTTCTGATACTTTGGACAGATGATATTAAAGATCATATTCAAGCTGACTTAGGCTGTCCATCTCATTTAAGCTCCAACTCTCTCAGATTTCAGGTGGCCAACTCTTACTTATCAGAAATTCTAGGTGTTCACAATATGAGAACAATTTCAACTCTTAAATGCTACAGAATTTAAATATACAAGTCTTGCTGTGAGAAAACCAATGTTTTTATGTTACTGTTTTGAAACTACTACAATCAAAGAAGTTTTTTAAGCATTTACCTGATCTGGCCATCCAAGAACAGAGAAAGGAAATAAAGCTGAGGAGAACCATGTGTCCAATACATCTTCATCTAAAGAAAACAGTTTATACATTCATCAATATATCTTAAAATCAAAATAAAGATTGCTTTCAATAACATTTTACAAACTGTGAATTTCAAACATTCTGTTATTATTTACACTCTTACTATTCTGAATGTCTCACTGTGCAGAAACCAGTACTGAGATTTTTTCAAACTTCGATACTACAGATTAATTAATATTCACTGTGCAGAATCCTGTATCTGCCCATTGCAGTAATTATAACCACATAACATTATGAAACTAATAATATGTATGGCAAAAGGAGGCAGTAATTGCCATATGAATGTTATGACCATAATATTTGAAACACTTGACTTTCCCAATTTTAGTTAAAAAATCCTTTCTTACTAAATAATGGTAAAAGGCAAACATTAAGTGCTATGTCCCAACTGGCTTTCCATAAATAATGGTAAAAGGCAAACATTAAGTGCTATGTCCCAACTGGCTTTCCATAAATAATGGTAAAAGGCAAACAGTAAGTGCTATGTCCCAACTGGCTTTCCATAAATAATGGCAAAAGGCAAACAGTAAGTGCTATGTCCTAACTGGTTTTCCATAGCACAGTTTTTATTGAATTACCTTGCTGAAGTATGAACTCCTCCCTGTTCAAACCATACTGTTTCTCTGCCTTGGTGTATGCATCCTCTTCTGAGTGGGCACTCACCCACTTCTCCTCACTAGCCTGTTTTAAATGATAACAAGAGCCATGTTACACATGGTTAATCCCCCCGCCAGGAAAAAGTTACCTGAAGGTTGTACTTTCGTACATTTTACTTGGTGAGAGGAAATCCTTAAAAAGCCGTATAGTTATGGTCATGCTGAGTACAGTTTTCAAGTAAGTGGAAAAAGAATAAGGCAATGAAGAGAAGGTTTGCAAAATTATATTAATGTTCATTATCAGTATAGGTATGATATTTTTCTATTTGACTAAAAGTAGACAAGGTAGAGTTATTGTTCTTGCACACTGCACTTCCTACCAATGTGCTATGTCAGTGTATTAAGTTTGAAGAAAATCCCTCAGGTACTTTTGGAGTTATGCTCCGGACAAAGTTTTTCAAGTAAATCTGATAAAGGGGAATAACTCTAAAAGTAGGCAAGGTAGAGTTATTGTTCTTACACACTGCACTTCCTACCAATGTGCTATGTCAGTGTATTAAGTTTGAAGAAAATCCCTCAAGTACTTTTGGAGTTATGCTCCGGACAAAACTTTTAAAGTAAATCTGATAAAGGGGAATAACTCTAAAAGGAGCAAGGTAGAGTTATTGTTCTTGCACACTGCACTTCCTACCAATGTGCTATGTCAGTGTATTAAGTTTGAAGAAAATCCCTCAAGTACTTTTGGAGTTATGCTTCAGACAAGTAAATCTGATAAAGGGGAATAACTCTAAAAGTAGGCAAGGTAGAGTTATTGTTCTTGCACACTGCACTTCCTACCAATGTGCTATGTCAGTGTATTAAGTTTGAAGAAAATCCCTCAGGTACTTTTGGAGTTATGCTTCGGACAAGTAAATCTGATAAAGGGGAATAACTCTAAAAGTAGGCAAGGTAGAGTTATTGTTCTTGCACACTGCACTTCCTACCAATGTGCTATGTCAGTGTATTAAGTTTGAAGTAAATCCCTCAAGTACTTTTGGAGTTATGCTCTGGACAAAACTTTTAAAGTAAATCTGATAAAGGGGAATAACTCTAAAAGGAGCAAGGTAGAGTTATTGTTCTTGCACACTGCACTTCCTACCAATGTGCTATGTCAGTGTATTAAGTTTGAAGAAAATCCCTCAAGTACTTTTGGAGTTATGCTTCGGACAAGTAAATCTGATAAAGGGGAATAACTCTAAAAGTAGGCAAGGTAGAGTTATTGTTCTTGCACACTGCACTTCCTACCAATGTGCTATGTCAGTGTATTAAGTTTGAAGTAAATCCCTCAGGTACTTTTGGAGTTATGCTCCGGACAAAACTTTTAGAGTAAATCTGATAAAGGGGAATAACTCTAAAAGTAGGCAAGGTAGAGTTATTGTTCTTGCACACTGCACTTCCTACCAATGTGCTATGTCAGTGTATTAAGTTTGAATAAAATCCCTCAAGTACTTTTGGAGTTATGCTCCGGACAAAGTTTTTCAAGTAAATCTGATAAAAGGGGAATAACTCTAAAAGTAGGCAAGGTAGAGTTATTGTTCTTACACACTGCACTTCCTCCTAATGTGCTCTGTCAGTGTATGAAGTTTGAAGAAAATCCCTCAAGTACTTTTGGAGTTATGCTCCGGACAAAATTGGGACGGACGGACGGACGGACGAAGAGCATTTCTAATATCCCCTTCGCCTTCGGCGGGGGGATAAATAACTGTTGTGTGGTTAAATTTGATGTACTGCAAATTGGCTAATATTCGCGAGGATTTATTTCTTTGCCATTTTCCATGAAATTTCCACATTGTTAATTTAAAAATCTTGCAAAAAATTTCATTTCATATAGAATAACTATGATATCATTTTGCATTTTGTGATTTTAAAATTCGCAAATAAGTCTGTCTACTCACAAATCATGAATTTTTCATCATGTGAACATTAACCGAGTTACAGTGAGCAAAAAAATTAGTAAAATGAATATAAACACCCCCGAATACTGTAAATTCTGACTTTTTTTAAGTCATATTGATTCAAATTTGAATGAAGTGAGGACTTATATGCAATGCCAAGAATTTGTGGACAAAAGTTTTCAAAATATTTAGGTGAATAATTTCCGTTAAAGAGTCCCAGTGAATGTTAGCAAATTTCAGGCTTTCGAGACTGGACTGGAGCAAGATAAACCTCTGCTTCCTGCAGTCAGGTCTGAACCTAAAATGTTCTTGTTCTTTCATCTGTCACAGGCCCAACAGTTACAAAAAACAACTTGAAATAAAAGTTATTTTCCCTATTAACATTGTATTTTGTCAACCTTCCAGTTTGGACAGTAGGATATCTTGTTAACAGAGATACTACGTAAATCAGCAAGCAGTGAAAACTATTATCAAACAGCAAGGAAAGCATAGTCTACACCAATGGCAAAGAATCATGGTCCCAACTGACAACAAAAGGCAGGTATAGCTGGGTTAATTTTAACTTAAACAGATCAATTTCTTTTTTACCTGACTGTATTTCTGTACAACTTTATATGCAGGTATCCTGTGACCCCACCAGATCTGTCTTGATATACACCAATCTCTACAACATGCAATAACAAAATCAAGACAAGAATTCATAATCAAGCATTAAAATCCATTTAAGAATTTGACTGGTTTTCAGTCATGTAGTACTTCTCACTATGATATAAAGCATATTTTAGTACACAGTCTCCCAGAACTAAACAATGGGAGTTTCCTGTTTATGAACACTGTCTATATTTTAGTTTGTAAAATTTAAAAACTGGACTTCTCTATTTTTCAGATTGGACTGTACCATTAATTGCTCAAAGGTGTGCACAATGTTCCTGACTGTAAATAGTGCTCACAGTAATTAGAACGCATGGATGTGCAGGCTGATCATTATCTGCACTGGTCACTGAGGCAGAATCCCGTGCCACCAGCAGACTAAAGCAGTTGAAACACTTTGTAAATATTTTCTGTAATATCAGCAATTTCATGGTCTGTACAAACACTGAAATATTAAGCAGCATTTAAAAACTTTAAGTTCTCACCTTGACTTTTCATCTGTGAGAAAATCATACCAAACCTTCCTGTAAAAGTCTGGAACAAATATAAGGTCACCATTTTCAACTGCCTGAAAAAGAAAATGATGATATATGTGCATTTGATATTCTAAACAAATTTTCCTACCCCATTTTTTTCATTATCATGGCTTTTCGATTTTATTTAGGATTCTAGCTGCAATAGAGTACACTTTTCTCTGCAAGCAGCAATAGAGTACAGTTCTCTCTGAAATAGACCAAAGTTCATTCTGAAATAGGGCAGTTATATTGCACACTTTCAAGATCAGCTATCATCAATGTGCCAAAGAACTGAACAGACAGACTTAATCATGTGATAAACATATTTTGAATTTATTTTCTCTTTAATATACCGTAATTTACGGACAATATGCCATTTCACTTTATTGGCCACACCCCTATATTTTTTTAATTTTAGAAACAACAAGAGCTGTCAGTAGGACAGCGCGCTCGACTTTTTTAGTGCTTGCCAATAAAACAAAACTTTGACAGTTAAGGGCACACAAGAATTTAACTAGGAATTTCTAAGTACAAATCAAGATACATTTTCACAGAGTTATCTTCTCTTGCTTACAGATAGGTCTCATGATGGTACATAAGTACTCCAACTTTCAAAGTAATATCTCAAATGGTTAAGTCAACAAGTGGACAAGAATGAAAATTTTAACTAAGTTTCTAAGTCAAAAAGGGCCATAATTCATATAAAATCCTTCACAGAATTACCTTCTCCTGCCCGTGTTTTGGGATCATGATGGTAAACAAGTAATATAACTTTCAAAGTAATATCTGGAACGGTTTAGTCAAAAAGTGGACTGGTACGAAAAACTTAACCCAGATTCTAAGTCGATAAAGGGCCTTAATTTTTAAAACAAATCCCTGACAGAGTTACCTTCTCTTGCTTACAGATGGGGTAATGATGTAAACAAGCATTCAAAGATTCAAAGCAATATCTCAAAGGGTTAAGGCAATAAGTGGATTTTACCCATATTCAATGTATTTTCTAAGTAAAAAAGGGGCATAATTCTGTTCAAAACCTTGACAGAGTTATGTACTCTTGTCTGTTGATGTCGGTCATGATGGTAAACAAGTATGGTAAGTTTCAAAGCAATACCTCCAATGGTTTGGAAATAAAGTGAGGTGGTACGAAAAACTTAACCAAGCTCAATACACTTTCTAAGTCAAAAAAGGGCCATAATTCTGTCAAAAACCATGACAGAGTTATGTACTCTTGTCTGTAGATGGAGGTTATGATGGTAAACAAGTATGGTAAGTTTCAAAGCCATACCTCTAATACTTTTGAAATAAAGTGGGGTGGTACGAAAAACTTAACCAAGGTGTGACGCCAACGCCGACGCAGACGCCGACGCCGGGGCGAGTAGGATAGCTCCCCTTTTCATAGAAAAGTCGAGCTAAAAATGGACGTCTTATGTCTTAAACATCAGTCATTACCTTCACAGCATTGGCATTCATTTCTTCACAGTTGACGTACCACTGGGCTTTTAACCTTGGTTCAATCACATCTTTAGATCGACTACAAAGTGGTAAAACCATTGAATGCGACTGTTTCCCTTTATATAGACCCTTTTCTTGCAATTCTTTGGCCACTTTTCTTCGCGCATCAAATCGCTTCATTCCCAGAAATCGGTCCGGCACATTTTCCATCTCTCCAGAATCACTGATGATATTTATAGATGGTAATTTATGACGGACTCCAATATTATAGTCATTGTGATCATGGGCAGGTGTAATTTTAACAGCCCCTACAATTGGTTAAGACAATATAACAGTATAAAGCTATTATAGTACACTGACTGGAAAGGTGTTTCTTTATTGCTTATAATTAGAGCATTATATTTTATAGCTTGATTGTGAACAATAGGCGTAAGTGTCTAGAATCAATCTCCAGTCCAATTTCAAAATCCTGAAGATAATTAAACATTTTTCAAAACAGGTTAACTACTATCAACATAATATGCCCATTGTTTAAAACAAATTCAATTACAAATACATATACATGAGTGGCATGTAGTATGCAACACTCCATGTGCAAAATAAAGGAGTTTTGACATAATACAGAACAAGAAGACCTATGTAAGCTATGTGCAACGGATTAAATTAGGGCATTTCTTGACAATGTGACTGAAATTTATCTTGCGCACAATGCAGCTAAGATAGCAGAAACGACCTAAAGCATCTGATATCTACAGGTGGGCAGTTTACTTCACCATTGTTCCTAGGAAGGCCCAGTACTAGACCCCAATCCTCCACAAGAAACTACAATTTTTCCCACATAGAGATTCAAATCAGTGGTGGGATTCAAACTAAGATCTCCCTAAAGTATTACCTGTGCCAAAATTCATATCTACATAGTCGTCACAGATGATAGGAATGTGTCTGTTGTCTAACGGATGCTTGACAAATCCTCCATGTAAGTTTTTGTATCTCGGATCATCTGGGTGCACGGCTACAGCTGTGTCCCCGAGCATTGTCTCCAGACGCGTGGTTGCCACGGTGATCTCCTCATCTGACAATAGTACAAATATAATTCCCGTAAATGTTGATGTAACAGAAGGCATAGTCTAACTCCTCTAGAGAGAACATCACGGGGCATTTTCGAATAAGTTACTCGGGTTGAAACTTTGTGCATGCTCAGTGGCTTAACTCTACCAGCTATACCCGAACGTATCGAGTAAGAACATAATGTATTCTGGTCAACTCGTGAGCAACTGAGGGTTACATGGGTTGGGTAGATCAGAGATTAAGCACATGCACAAAGGTTACTAGTTACTCAAGTAACCTATTTGAAAATGCCCACTGGGAAAAAGTAGTTTTGTTTGAGAGATGTTTCAGCTTAATTCTAAGTTAGGAGTTCAACATTCAACCCCTACACCACAGTGCCTCCCAGTTGTTCAAAGAAGATAAGATTATTATCCTTATGGAGATAAAGATAAAAAGTCTGTCTTTTAGAAGGTACCTGATGGCCTCATTGAGAGAGGTTAAACTATATCAGTTTAAACAATGAAAAAATAATATACTTGTTAAAAAATTTTCAAAAAGAAGAATATTGGTTCAAAGAAAAGAAGTTCAGAGATGACTACAGTATATATGTTAAAACAGAAACCATTACATGTTAACAATTTTATAATGAAGACAAAAAGTTAATGAGACATGAAAAGTTGAAACCCAGAAAGCACAATAGTAAATGTACCTATAAACCTTTAGTATTTGATGACATACACATGTTTGCCCATTGGACACTGCAGAAAACTGATATCTAGAATTGACTGGGTTTGAAGTGCTCTCTTGGCAGACGGTATAGCAATACTATTGTGTCTGCATTGCTGACAGAGCTGTGTCCTTCTATAAGAGGATAATTTCATTGAAAAGAAATTCATTCAGCGCGAAAACAAATTGGTCGTTATTTTTCTACATGTATATATCTCTACCTGACTTTACTACTGGGTAATCAAAGGAAGTTATTTCTCCAAACACCTGTGGCTTGCTGTATCCAGGAACAGAGATTTTAGTTGGTCCTTCTACGTTTATGTTTTCAACCTGCAGCAAAAATTATAACTGAATCATGAATTTTCCCAGGTGCATTACTTATCATGCATTTTCTAATTCTACTGATTTCTTTTAAATTATACTTTCTAATACATTTCCAATGTAAACTCTTTTCTAATTGGTAAGTCCAAATTTGCAACTAATAAATACTCATATACTGTAAATTTAATAATATTTGCGATTATTTAATTTTAGACATTTTTGCAATTTCCCGACTTTGCTACCCGTAATATAATAATCACATGAAAGTTTCATTTCACATAAATTTGCCTTGAGAGGATTCTAATTTTAAGAATAAGTCTGTCTGTTCACAAGTCGCAATTTTTTTTGTCATGCAAGAATTTCTCAATTTACAGTGTGACCCGAAAGTTTCAATTTATTTCATTATCATGTTTAAGAGAAAAGTGCATTAGAACAGAGTTAACCATTCAGTGTTTATGAAAAATGTGTATGACTTCACCTCTATATCTGAAATTGCTGACTTGAGTTGGCATGACCAGTTCACTAATCTGTTACTTCTATATACAAGTCCTTCCTCGTGAAGACGTACAAATGCCTCTGTTACAGCCTTGCTCATTTTCTGTAAACAAAATACAGACTAATCATAGAGTGCTTAAACCATAATCCTGCTAAACTTAGAAATGGGTCAGTGCTGTGCAAAATCCAATGTCTTGACATTTTCTGTTGTTGAAAACATAAATAAATGAGTAGCATTACCACAGCAAGACATAAACAAATGCAAGATTCCTAATTATACAGGATATAGGTATTCAAGGAGCAGCACAAACCCATGACCCTCAATCAGCATGGGGTATAGTGATTACAACGTCAAGTGAGCAAAATTAACCACTCCACCATGAAGGTGGATCCCATTGAGTTGCCATCTGCCTTTTAACTCAGAAACAACTGGGAGAATTCATCAACTTCTTTGTACAGAGGACTTGTATACATATGTTATAGCTATGAAAGTACAAACTGGGTCTAATTTTACCTCATCCATAGTAAAACATGCTCTTTCCCAGTCCAGTGAGGCTCCCAGTTTCTTCATCTGATCATATATAGTACCTCCTTTCCTATAATCAAAGTGAACTTGATCTAACTACACAGACATGCCCGATAATCATACACAAGCATTATGTATCTGCCCGGGCAGAGTGAAAGTAAGCTAGCTTTGATAATTTACTTAACAACTTTAAAAATGCAACAAGGAATTTGACGGATGTTTTGTCAAAATTGCGAGTGTAACTTCAAAAATTCAAGACCACCATGCTTTTTGCCATTCCTTGGTTTTATTCAACAGGTATATTACAAAATTCAAGCATTATTTCATTTGTAAACGTCACAATTTTGCATATGATGAGATAAATCCACTGCTCAAAATCTATGATTTATTAAAAAGGTTACATTTTTAAAGTTGAAAAGTATAATTCTAAAACTTTTAGACTAGTGATTTCAAGTCAGCTACATTAACCACTGACCACAGAGCCAGGTTTAGCAATTTAATACTTTAGTTTAGTTTATGCTAATTTATTTTAGCTCAATTGTGAAGAAAGCTTGTAGTTTATTGAGTCACTCTTGAGTCCCCTTCCTGGAAAAACCAGTACTGGTGTCATATGAGGAGGTACAGCCGTGACCCTAGTGGGGCTCGAACCTGCAACCTCCTGGATGAGCAGCAGACACCTTAACCTTTACACCACCGCTCCTTGCAATTGTAGTAAAAAACATAAGTTACTAAAGTACCTTCACACTGGTGCACTGCATGTTGTCTAGACAAATTAAAACATGTTATGTTTAAAACTATAAATATATAACATGCTATTTCATTGGTTGAATATTCTGTGCAGCTTTTACAGACAATACAGATCCGATACTAGAGGTTTAATTCAGAGTTTATAAGTACAAAATATTGCTTATCAAATAACTTGCAGTCAATGATAAAATATAGCATAATTAGTGAATGTCAGCATTCGGTAACGAGCACTCACCTGTTCTTCCACTTCCATACACGTTCTAAAAATTCTTCCCTACCAAGATCGTGCCTTGTTTGTCTTTCTTCCTTCCATATTTGTTTCTCCACAACAACTTGTGTTGCTATACCAGCGTGGTCACAACCCGGTATCCACACAGTCTCTTGTCCTTTCATACGATTCCTGCAAAATGTCATAGGAATGTTTATTTAAACAGCATGTATATGTCACTGAAATGTTCTTTGACCTATTACATCCTGATATGTGTACAATTTGACAGTAATGTCCCCTCCTTTTTACTTTGCACTGAGAAAACTACATGCTCATCTGACTGAATCTCAACTCAACAAATTTTCTAAAAATAGACTTCTCCATTTTTTTATGGGACAATACGGTAATTGTCTAAAATGCTTCTCAGTAAAAAAAATTCTTACTGAATAATAAGTAGTGCAGATTATGATCAGACTGCATTCATGTGAAAATGTTGATCATGATCTGCACTTCTTGTAAGTGATTATATCAGATAATTGTTCTGGAAAAAATCCTTAAATCAAACCATCAATTATTATTACAATAATTAGTGTAAATTATGACATGTATGATAAGCAGCTATTTATTTAAGCAGTGCAAAATGTCAGAACCAAAATGGCCCATTTTATAGTAAAAAGACCATTTCAACATCAAGACCACTTTATGCCGGTCCAAATGGTGGTCTTTTTACAGGAATTTTAGAGTGCTTTAGACTACCTGTGCATATAGAAGGTCTAAATGTCATCCCTTTTACCCATCTGTCAAAGTGAAAAGAACATTCTGTGAGCCTAAAAAAGGGTCTTCGAAGCTCGTAAGAGCTTTGTAACTGTTATAGTCTTGCCAACATGAAATAAACCGTATCTTATCGTAAGTTAGCTTGTCTCTGGTCATGTATGGTCCTAACAGCTTATAGCGTGTGCTACATGTATAATATTACTGTTCTTACCATCTCACAAGTGCATCTTGTACTGCACAAGTAAGGGCATGACCTAGATGTAGAGATCCTGTCACATTAGGCGGGGGCAGGCATATTACAAATTTCTTTCCTCTCGTATTGTTTTCCTTCAAAAAAATACAAACGTTAGAGTTCTAGTTTTATATTTCTAATGTCTCCTGTACGGTACCCAATACACATACAACTACATGATATTGACTAAACTGTAATTTGATTTCATTATTTCTTATAGCTGTCATTTAGATATGTTAAATGGGGCTGAAATTAATCACAAAATAAATATATGAATTACATCTCACCTTGTCCAACTGCATTGGGGTATGGCATAAATCTGATCAGTTTCAAAATGACATGAAGCCCTTCAGATTCATGCAAATTTCATGCAATTTGAACGGCCCAAATGAATTTTATACCCAGATGCAACACAAGGGAATGCAATTTATTTCTCATTTAATCTTACTTAGGGTTTGAAATTTGTTTTTTACTCCTCTGCACTACATGCAGGAACTTACTTTTGGAGAGAAGTATCCCTTTTTTATCCACCAATCATACCAGGCTGCCTCTACATACTGCGGGCTATACACAGACGGGAGCTCACATTCAACATCTGTAATGATAAACATAAGATTTTAAAAATATTACACTTTATTTTATGTTTTCCAGTGAATTATTGACTTTTCTCAGTGAAATAAAAGTGATAATCCACAGTTTTGAAACAGTGGGTTACCATTTATATTTTTCACGGTTTTTCCAATCTTTAACCCGGATTTACGTCAAAAAGTATACCAAGTGTAATTAATGCTGGAAACCATGCGATGATGATGTCCTTAAAATGACGTCATTTGCACTATGTTTTCTGATGACGTTTCCCGCGATTTTCGATATTTTATAGAAACAAACTCAATAAAAGTAGTTTTAACTATAAAATAAACAGAAAAATTGTTGGTATCTGTGTAATATCAGTTTAATATCACTCATGAACACCAAAAGTAGTTATTTTCACTCGTGGCTGCTCCACTTGTGAAAATATCAATTTTGGTGCCAACTCGGTGAAATTATAACGTGATCTTACACCGAAACCAACAATTATCCTCAATAATATCATATTTGGTCTTATAATGTTATGCACATATTGAACAGTTTTTTTAACTTCAGGTACATCAGAGATGCTGCAACCAGTTTAAGTCCAATTGATATGAAAATGGAAGTTTTGAAATAAATGGTTACAAAAACATGCAAATTGTGAAAAAAGGTAATTATGGTAATTTGGAATGGGCCTATTTCACAGACCCATTCAAAACTATTATGTAAAATCTTACTTCCTCATAATAATTTAAGAGGCACTCGCTAAAACTGGTATCAAATTAAAAAACTTTAGCATAAATAACAGAATATTTGCAATTATTATTATTTAACCTAAAAGTTTAAGCTATACATTCCCATCATTATCAGTAAAATCAGCTATTCAAAATATGTTGCAGTACCATTAAACATTCAATTATCTGTGTAAAGTTGTTGTTGTACAATTAATGGGTGGATTAAGCGATTTATTACAGAAGGGCTCTATGTTGATTATTTGTACTAAAATGAGGCATTTTTCGATACATGTTGTTCTTTAAAATTGTATTTATTTATCATTTTACATTCATTGAATACATTATTTATATCTGCTAGATATAGGGAGTGCCCCTTTAAGTTCCTGAACAAAGACAAACCATACAAAAATTGACTAGTACTGTTATTACTGAAAGATCTCAACAGACAAAAGAATTTTATTAACATCAAATTCTTAGAATGTAACAAGCAATAAGCAAAAATAAATCGACAGAAACTAAAACAGAACATTGTTTACACCTTTCTTATCTCCTGGCATTGTTGGGGTGGTATATTGGACTGAAACATACTGCTTCCTCCCACTGTCTGGGCTGCTTGTTGCACTCTGAAATATTAAAATACAACTGAATTTGTTGTGATTTACAATGAACAGCATCACTGCTCTATATACAAAATCATGGATTGGCAACTGTCATATTTTCATATTTTTCTATACAAGATATCCAGTCTTCACTAACAGTGAGATATTCTAAATTATTAATGATCAGCTTACGCCCGTTGTCCATAATGAATTGAATAAAAGAATATTGCTTAAAAGAAAAAAAATTTAACTGTAGTTTTCTCAATATTCATTACTCAATGGTTTGTATTTTTTTATTCTTATTAAAGGAATTGCAGTGGACAATGGTTCTAGGGAAAAAGGAGTATTTGAAGTAATCAGTTTTTGTTTGGATCTGCTAGAATGCTTGTGAATGGGATGTTCTTGAAGATCTAGTATTCGGGATAAGATAGCTTGGGCATGGAATGGCAACCTGGTTATGCAGGATGTAGTGAAACATAACCAGGCTGTAGGGAAGTCAACATATCTTGAGGCTGTAGGGAAGTCATCATATTTGTGATGCTAGACATCTTGCCATAGTCATGTTTGGTCCAAC